>BQKZ01002702.1:32087-58950 GCA_036244855.1 Temnopleurus reevesii | reverse complement strand
CTAACATAAACAAGATAGAAAATATATACATATAAAATGACATATACAAATAGAAAATGAATAACAATAAAAGTAGAATAATGCAAATATGGGTGGGGATCAAGATTAAAAGATCTACAGATCTTGATTGCATGACCCCATTTTTTATGTTTGTATTACATTCTTTGTGTTTGAGATAAATTCTGGATTTTGATTAATTGTTGCAAATCAACACATCCAAGATGTAGCACTGGCAGACCACCATCTTTTTCATCTCACAATCTGAGATGCTTGCATGACTTGCTTGAGCTCCAGAATCTGCAAAAAAATAAGAATTACCTAGACAATTATAGATGTAGGGTAAAAACATGACTAAAATGGTAAAATTGGAACATAGCAGCTTCAAAGGGTCCTATAGTATGAATCAGTGCAATCTAACATGTATGCTGTCGCGAAAATGCAAATTTTACGCCGCCGCTGCCGCGAATCTGCGAAGTTTACTTGCGAGGCTGAGGGGGAAAAAATCCCCCCCAGGTAAAATTCAGACCAGTGGAGAACCCTGTCCATTCAAGTATTAACAATAGCTAGATGGACATAAAAGAAATTTCAATCCTTATCGTTCCGTGGAAAAATGTTGGACAAGAATTATCCCTGGGACTATCTTTTGCTACCATGAAGCTATTATGAATGCTTGAAAGAAGTTGTTTACTTTGTCCCTTTTCACAGACATAATCAATATAAAGTAGCATGACAAAGAAGTAAAAAAAAAAATTAAAAAAAAGGGAGGTTTAGTAGTTCCCTGAAAGAGTAGCTTGAGTTGGGTTGCCTAATAACAGAACAAACAAAATTAAACAATATATTGGTTTGAAAAATCTTGACTAAGAGTATAATTCAATTTGAATAGCCCACTTAGTTACAATAATCAATATACCTAAAAATTCTTCCTTTTTCATACCCATCCCACAGCTGCAGCGATAATACAAGCTATGTGCTGAGTTATGAGAGCAACATCGATGACCTGGTGACTCTGGAGTCTGAGTACACCCTCTTACCACCGTCCTCAGATCAGGAGGTTGTCTGGGCGGCCATTATTTTAGTTGCCGTCTATGTGCTCATTGGATTTGAGGTATGTGTTTCATCTTGTGCGTAACCCTCAACTGTAATCATTGAAGAGTATTGTAATAGATTACATAAGTATCCATTTGCCAAATCCGCTGATGTTTTCTTTAGAAAAAAATAGTTTGTATGTATGATCAATATTTCGCTCAAACAACTTGGTCTGTCATGGTTTTTGATAATGAACAATGAAAAGAAAATAAAAAGATGTTTGATATAACATAAACAGATCGATAATATGAGACAAATCACAGAATTCTGTTTCAAGAAAAAAAGGAGGAGGAAGAGGGGAAGGAGGAGGTGGAAGAGAAAATGAGTGATGGGGAGGGAGGGAGGCAGATAGGGAAGATGAATGGAAGATAGAGAGGGATGAAGGGAGGGGGAGAGGGGAAAGAGGAGGTGGAAGAGAAAATGAGGGATGGGGAGGGAGGGAGGGAGGAGACAGGAGGGAGGTAGTCAGGCAGAGAGGGAAGATGAATGGAAGATGGAGAGGGAAGAAGGGAGGGGGAGGGGGTATAGACTGGATGGGGAGATAGGGAGGAGAGGGTAGGGAGAGGATAAGGAGGAGGTGGAAGAGAAAATGAGGGATGGGGAGGGAGAGAGGGAGGGAGGAGACAGGAGGGAGGTAGTCAGGCAGAGAGGGAAGATGAATGGAAGATGGAGAGGGATGAAGGGAGGGGGAGAGGGGAAAGAGGAGGTGGAAGAGAAAATGATGGATGGGGAGGGAGGGAGGGAGGGACGGACGGACGGACGGACGGACGGACGGACGGACGGACGGACGGACGGAGGAGGGAGGGAGGGAAGATGAACAGATGATGGAGAGGGAAGAAGGGAGAGGGAGAAGGGGTGTAGACTGGAGGGGGAGATAGGGAGGGAGAAGAGAGGAAGGATAAGAGGAAGAAGGGAGAAAAATGAGAGGGAGAAGGAGAGGGAGGTGGAATTAGGGGGAGAGGAGGGGCGAGGGGGTATGAAGGGGATATAAGGAGGGATAAATCTATCTTATTGATACCAATGTTATCAAAATATTATTATTCTGCAGTTGGTTTATAGGACCACTGCATCCATGTTGGAATCATTTACTCTTTTGACCATGCTAAAAACTTCAATCGGCATGTTACCATAAAAGCTTGAAATAGACTACGTATGATGAAGGATTTGGGAGGAGGGAGGAGGAGATGGGGGTTTCCCAATTTATGTTATTCAAATCTACATGTTATTATCTACAGTTGGTGCATAGGACCACAGCAGCCATGTTAGGATCATTCGCTGTTCTCGCCGTATTAACAAGCTACAATCAGCGGCCCACAATAGAAGCGGTGATGGAGTGGTTAGACTATGATGTGCTGGCTCTACTTTGGGGAATGGTATGTGCAGTAATAATGATAATAAATAATAATTGAATCTATATGGCGCTTTCTCCAGAGGATACAAAGCATTGCATATTAAGACCTACATTCAGCTACGTTAGGAATTATAAAGATGGGTTTTGAGATGTTTCTTGAAAAGGTTGAGTGATTTGGTATTGCGGAGAGAGGCGAAGAGACTATTTCAGAGTCGTGGGACCAAGAACTGAAAAGAGTTGAAACCAGCCTGTTTTTAGACTTCAGAATGTTTTAGGAAGGGGCACAGGTGGAACGGAGAGAATGTGTTGTTTTCTGCTGTTGAAAGAGTGAGGAGATATCATGAGGAGACTGTATTTTATGATTGTTGACTGCTCTTGACTATTTATGGAATATATTAAGTTCTTGCTACATGTTCTCCAGCAGCTTATCCATACCCATCACTTTGATTACCTCACTCCTTTCTCTGTCTTGTGATATTTGTTTGTATAGTTATCCAGACAAGCAACAGTGCAATATCTTTATGAGATAACATTGGGTGACTTCAAGTACGGTGTTGAACGCTGGTGTTGGTGTTGCAGCAAAACCAACACCAGCCTCAACACCAAACTTGAAGTCTGTCGGTGTTTGGGGTAGACCTAGCAAGATTATGACGTATTTCCGGTCGTTTCTGTATCACTTCTGTAAACTGACCAACGGTGTTGGAGCTCGGTTTACACCAACAACAACACCAACACCAAACACAGTACTTGAAGTCACCCATTGCTATGAGAAATATGTATGGTAATGAGATGTCCCCATTGTTTTGAAGGGCAAAATGGTTCTAGTTGTCTCAGATAATTTTCATGAAATGTATCTTGGAATTTTTAAGGAATAATATGCCAAGCTAATTAAGACTAAATGTTAATAAGAAATATGAAACTTCGCCAATTATATTTTACATTGGAAATTTCAATGACAGAAGCTTCATTTTCAAATGTCCTCTTTAGTAAATTTGTAATGACCAAAGGTAAGCATTTGTCTCTAGCCTTCTGTTATTATTTCATCTTTCTCATTTTATGCAGATGACAATTGTAGCCATCTTTTCTGAGACTGGTTTCTTTGACTACTGCGCTCTGCTGTCATACAAGTATGCCAAAGGAAAGATCTGGACCCTGGTCACAATCCTGTGTTTCTTCTCTGGAATTGTATCAGCATTCTTAGACAATGTTACAACCATTCTTCTAATGACACCAGTTACAATCAGGTAAAAAGAAGCTCTTAATAATTCTGTGTTCGCAGGATTTACAACACCTAGTCATTACTTATTTGGAGGCAAAATGTACAATGTTTGATCATTTCAAACTTATGTACTCGTTGTGAATATGCCAAAGGAAAGATCTGGACCCTGGTCACAATCCTGTGTTTCTTCTCGGGAATTGTATCAGCTTTCCTAGACAATGTTACAACCATTCTTCTAATGACTCCAGTTACAATCAGGTAAAAAAAAGCTCAGAATAATCATTATTTTTCAGACCTCCCAACCGTTATGACTTTAGAGAAAAGAGTATGATTTTTGATCATTCCAAACTTATCTCTGTTGTTGTAGTGAATATGATAAATGAAAGATCTGGAACCTGGTCACGATCCTATGTTTTTCTCAGAAAGTGTGTCTGCGTACCTAGACAATGTTACAACCATTCTTCTAATGACTCCAGTTACAATCAGGTAAAAATGAGAGCTTAGGATAATCATTATTATTCAGACCTCCCAACCATTATGATTTTAGAGGAAAGAATATGATGTTTGATCATTCCAATCTTATGGTGTTAAGCAAGTATGCTTATTAAAAGGGAAAATCTGGACGCTGGAAACGATCCTACATTTTGTATGTTTCTTCTCTGGAATTGTATCAGCATCCTTAGACAATGTTACAACCATTCTTCTAATGACCCCAGTTACAATCAGGTAAAAAAAAGAGAGCTTTGAATAATCATTACTATTCAGACCTCCCAATCATAATGTATTTTAGAGGACAGAATATGATGTTTGATCATTCCAAACTCATCTATGTTGCATTATGAATATGCTAAAGGAGAGCTCTGGACGATGGTCACAATCCTATGTTTCTTCTCAGGAAATGTATCGTGTTAGCTAGACAATGTCTAATGGCACCAGTTATTATCAGGTAAAGAGGAAACTCATAAAAGCATACAAAAAACTGCATCATGATTGAGACAATATTATGAATCATCAAGTATTTTGAATTTGGAGAGGCATTTTTCAGATATCTTCCAAATTTATGTTTTGAAGTAAAAAAAAAGCTTGAGCTTATGTTTTCATAGTTGTGTATTTTTTTATGATAAGTATACTACACAACACTATGAAAATATATTTTTCTTCCCTTTTTTAGGCAGTTTTGATCACTAACTACAATGTTGTATGGGGAACAAAAGAGCTGTTACATTTTTTCTTTTTTTCACTTGCAGTCTCTACGAAATGCTAAACAGTGATCCCAGGTCTTAGTATTCCCTTTAGACACACTTGATGTGACCAAATTATAAACTTCTTATATATATGAGAGAGGAAATCTTACATTTTTTCTTCTTTTTTCACTTGCAGTCTTTGTGAAGTGCTGAACATTGATCCCAGGTCTTAGTCTTTTGTTCAGGCAAATAATTTCCTATTTGGAGAAAGATCTAAATTGTTACCTTTTTTTGCTTGTTTCACTTGCAGTCTTTGCGAAGTGCTTAACATTGATCCCAGGTATGTGTTGATAGCAGAGGTTATTTTCTCAAATATCGGCGGAACAGCAACAGCCATTGGAGATCCGCCAAATGTCATCATCGTTGCCAACTCAGAGATCGAAGCTGCTGTGAGTATTTCCACGAAAAATGTGATCTAAGATGTCATCATATTCAAGCTTATATTGCATTCTACATTGTATTCAAATTGTATTTTACAACATTTATCTCTATTAAGTGCTTTTGAACTGTAAGTTCATTTATTTGCAATGTTTATTAATATGTAATTTTATTGATTTGTCATGATGTAAATCATTTTTTTTTTTTAAATAGTCTGAACTGATTGAAGAATGCCATTGAAATTGCATTCATTGTGTGAAGCGAAAACTTGATGATATGAAAAATTAAGTGTCAAATTGAATGATCGATTTTCTTTTTGCAAACTCTGCATAAAGAGAGAATTACAAAAAGTAAGAATTATTTAGTATAAGTTGACAGTGATAAAGAAATCCATTTGTAATAATCTTTCAAGAGATATCTCCACAGAAAAAAGATACAATAAAAAAGAACAAATGAGAATGAAAAATTAGCAAGCAGTGATCAGAAAATAATTTTTGTCAGCCTTACATTTCTTGATGTTTTCTTTTAATGTACTCTGAAAATTCATGGAAAGAAGAGGGAATAAACATTTAGTTGTTAATATAATTCTCGTACATCTCCAGCAGTTTTGAGATAAATTTCCTCCTGAAAATATCTTTAGTTGTATGAAAACAATCAGTTTTTATGATTTTTTTCTATGAAATGTCTTTGCCTCTTTTAGGCGTTAAGCATCCGGGGCATGGAGGTAATATATAGCATCAAAATGATGTTTTGGAAATGAATTCCTCTTACAAGCATGACAATGCATTGTGCCCATTATTACATTCGTAATTTTACCCATTATTTTGAATTTATTTTGATATTATTCTCTATTAATTTTACATCAGCATGTTAAATCTGTTATCATGATTTGAATTATTTTATCAATTTCATTAATTATTTTTATTTTTCATTGCTAATACAGTTGAGCCTCCATCATTCAGTCTCCCATCATCCGTATTATGAGATTTCCCCCATTCTGATCATATAATATTTTTGGAAAAAATCAAGATTTCAAGCATAAACGTAATTCACAAAGCAACCCCATGTGAATTATTCATCACTCCAGCAGTGTTTGAGTATATTTTCATGGAATATTTATGATGATAGCATGCATTCAGTCATTTAATCACCCTCAACTCGTTCAACTCCTTCCTGAGTCTCCTATACTGTATAAGCCAATATTTTTTGTGCAGATATTTTCACGTGTTCTAATTTTTGTGTTTTTGACAGTTTTTTAATGCGTATAAATGTGCATCATACTGAATGACAATCACAGCAAAATTCATGAAAATTAAACCACCTCAAGCTTAACAGTATTCAAACGAGTCCCTTTTCCGGATGAGAGTTGGTCCCAACATGTCCAAATTTTATCATTTTAATTCACATTTATTGGGCAAAATAAATTCATCAAGGCATGCCGGTATTTCTTGAAAAGATGAAAACTAGTAGGTAAGCAACCCCTTAAAAAACATTTTTAAAAATAAAATGAAATAAAAGAGGTTCAACTGTATTTCAAAAAAGTAGAAATAAGTTTTGTTGCTCATTTCATATTTTTGTTGACATTTCATTTATATACATCCCTAATTTGATTCCAACTGGCAGGAATTAAAGTATCCCTTCATACCGGTAAGTACTCCCAAGGTTTCTTTTCGTTTGAACATAGTGGGCGCTCCAGCCTGCTTCAAAGAATTGGGGGCCACGCTGCAAAGAAATGCTCTTGGCAGTCCTGTTCTTGCAAAAATGTTGCAGTGCTTCTTAATAGACCCTTTAAACGTAGATGCACACTGTATGAAAGTTTTATTTTCTAGTTCAGGGAGATACAAAGGGCTAATACACAACAGAGCAAGTGAAAGATAACCATGACCATTTCTTGCAAATATGTCGTAGTAGCTTTAACATTCTTTGAATCTAGACATACAAAAGTTCTATCATCTATGTTCAGAGAGATACAAGTAGCTAACACAACATAGCAAGGGAGAGATAGCCTAGATCATTTCTTGCAATCAGCCCCAGGTTTCAATAATTAACAATGGGTGATTTCACATTCAGTGTTATAGGCTGGTGTTATTGTTACAAGTTTAATTTCTGCTGCAAACACAAGCGCAAACACAAGCACTCAGATTGAGGGTTTATATTAATATCTGAATACTAATGATCGATAGCTTAACACCTAATGTACTCATCTTGCCAGTGCAATAAACCAGCACATGAAATGCAATTGTTGATGCTAAAGATGCTGATATTACATAACATCCTAAATGTTTGTTATTTCAAAGTGGCATTGAAAAATATGAACAATTATGGATGTACTTATCAAATCAATAATAATATAAATTATAAAGGTGTAGAAGGCAAATTTGAAGTGTTGGTTCATCTGTTGTTAGGAAGTCTAGGCTTGTGTGGTAACACTAATACCAAGCATTAAATAAGTTTTTGTTAATCCATAACTGTTTGGTGCTAGTCAAGGGAAATCTGTTTAAAATTATTCGTCTGAAATTAAATATTATCAACCAGAACTACATCACTAAAATTATAGGTCAACACTAACACTGACTCAATTTTATATCATTTCATGATCATTATAACTTGTTCTTAAATAAACACTAACACCAGCCACTATCAACGAACGTAAAATCACCCATTGGCATGTATTCTCACAGTGGGATGTAACAAAACCCCGGACTAACCCATTGTTATTTAGACCTTCGCTAAAATGACAATGACTTGAACCTAAATCAAGCTAAAAACTTGCTCCTCGGAATACGGGCCAATAATAGCCAACTTGAAGCGGGCTAGAGTGATCACATTGTTCTTGTGGAGATTGCCTTTTGACCCTGCACTGCTGTGGATCCCTTGACTAACATTTGAACCTTTCCTTCCTCTCTTGTAGATTGTCCATGGCTAACTGACACCTCTGTTGTCCTGAATGTTTTCTTGAATGCTGGTCAAAGTGATCCAATGCATGCTCCAGCAATAGTTGTGATATTTTGTCTGCGATAATAAGTCCCTCCTTGCTGAGAGTGCAAAAATTCCTACACACTCAAGTCAATGGAGGTGGATTGAGGTCCCCACTGCTTGCATGAAATAAAGCGATACTGTGCATAGTATATCAGGGGGATCTAAACTATGATAAAGCTATTTTTTCGGAGTTTGTTTAGAACTAATACCTCTGACATAAAGTTATAAATCTATTAATGTGTGCTTGTGTTGAAATAGTCTAATGCATGCTTGAGCAGCAATTACATGTGTACTGTGCATGAAGATTTTGCATAGGCTTGTCTGAAAACTAATATCTCTATTGTCCATAATCTTTCCTGCATGCTTTTCAGACTTCTTGGTCTGATGCATGCTCCAGAAAAGATTGCTCTACGCTGTAAAATTTCATGTCCGTTTGTTAAGAAGTAAAACCACTTAATATATTACTGTGGTGAGACAATTTTAAGATTTTAAGATTCCATGCAGGTTTGTTGAAAACTAATCCCTTTGCTCATTTTGACCCATAATTGCATGCTATTAATGACTGCTCTGATATACCTACATGTATTCCAGCAATACTTGCTCGTAGCTTTTTGTATGTCGACTGGGAATGTCTATTAAATAGTCTGATGCCTGCTCTAGCAGCACATATTTTCAGATTTTGCTAGGGTTAGTTTGAAAACTAATAACTCAGATGTCCATAATTTATTAGAGGGTTTTCATTATTAGTGGATGGAGGCTTGCATGTGGATGGTAAAAAAGAAGCGCGCATCTGATATACACAACAAATGATGTGCACGTCAGTTAGGTCATTTACTATGTACATCAGATGCGCAATTGTTTTTTACCGTCCGAAAGCTTCCATCTACCAATTTTGAAAACCCATTATTATGCATACTGGTTGGAGTGGTGTCATGCCTATTTCACCTACAGTTTCCCCGATTTAAGATCCTGCATCTATAGGTTTGTCAAGAATAGTACAAAAGATGGATGCAATATTTGGAATGGGTAGTTAATTTCTCTGAGTTTTTAGAGTGTCTATGAAGAGGTGGGTTTACTAATAGATGCAAATTCTATGTATACTTAAACACCAGGATTGCTCTTGACAACCTGAAAGCTTGCCCTTGGCTTGCTCGATATAGCAACAAGTAATGTATGCAAACTGCATTCCAAGTATTGTTTTTCAATTGTTGTGAATAGGTTTAAGGAATACCACGCAACTAAGTTTTTTTACTAGAAACGTGCATAAATTTGAATCTATTACAATCGTAAACCTGCCTATTTGTTTAATACTGATAATAAACCTGCTATTTATTCTCAATTATTAAGTGCTGGTTGGGAATGGTCAATGATGGCATTGAGTTTTAAGATTTTTGTGGGTTTTGTTGAGAACTAATACCAGGGTTGTCTGCTTTGCATTACTACATGCTGATTGGGAATGGCCTGATGTAAATTCTAGCAATGCACTGACTGCTAAGGCCCCAGTTACATAGGACCCTGGAAGCAACACGATTCAACACAATTGTTTATTTGTAGGCAGCTGACTGTGAACTGAACAAAGAATCATGTTGAGTCGTGTTGCTTCCGTGGCCCTGTGTGACTGGGGCCTACGAGATTGAACATTTCTCTTGGATTTGTTTGAGAACTAATACTACTTTTTTCTTGTATTCTATAAATTGTGTGCTGATTGGAGATGGCATGAAACATGCTCCAGAAATGATTTCTTTAATAGAGATTTCAAACTGTATATGGGTTTGATATGGCAGCACTGACTGGATGGTATACAGTGTATTAACATTGATATTTAATCCATTGAATACACAATTCTGGCATCACATACATGTATAAAGGTGTTTTGACGTGGGTGCTTGTCCTGAACAATCTTTAGCTGAACATTGAATTACATTGTACACAGTGTACAAGTTTGTTGCCTCAGCCTAATGATTGATTGTTATTAGGTCTACCTCTGGCATGGGATCTTTTGGTTAAAACTAATTTTCCAGCATTTATGATGCAAGCCTTTTAATAGTTTAGTATTCAAGACCCAAGTGGATTTTGATAATGGCACTGCATTTGTCGGAGGGGTAATGGCTAAAATTGAATTTTTAATAGTTTTTTTAACAATGTAATTTTGAATATATCTACATCCTATAAACGATTAACTCTTGTACCGATCTGGGTGGTTGGACTGTAGTTATGCTTGATATGCCTTGGCCAAAATGCTTTCCGACTACATGTATTTATCATCATAAATATATTAATATTTGGTTGACTTCCTTGTTCAATCATCTATCTGGGATGCCTATTGGAAATGTAGAGTATGTAGAAATGTGATTGAAAGGGCCGCCACCATTGATGAATTTTGCAAAAGATGGAAGCCATCATTGTTTTTTTAAATGAAATACATGAATAGATGTAGTACTCTAACAATTGTAAAAAAAATTATACACTCCAAATTTTGGGGGCATAAATAGTGAAAAATCTTGTTTGTGAAATAGTGGAAAACCTTGTTGCGTTTATGTTTGCATGACAATTCCATGTATATGTGTTTGCATGCTCCCCCAGTAAGCATGCAATTTATGTGTATCCCTTCCGTCTCCTAATCTCTAATACTCCTACCTACAGTTACATACCAACCTGTTAATTTCGTTTGTACAGTGGTAATATTTCTTACTGATCTTTGAACACCAGATTTTCTGGAATGATTTTGAAAATTGTATCTGTAAAATAATCAGTTCAAGTTGTGAACATGTAGAGTACAGGTCTGCTTGTAACTGCAAGGTTTTCTATATTATAAGTTGCAGATTCATTTGCATTGACTTTTGTGCAATTGCATGTAAATGACTGATCATAATGTTTTCAATTGAGAATAATTGTAATCACATTTACATATGTGATGGTTTATCTATATTTGACTCGTTTTGAATAGTAATGATAACAAATAGAAATGGGGTCAGTATGTTATTGCGTTAACATGATTACATAACGATTGTATGTCAATCTGCCAGTCTTTAATTCATCCATTCATTTGTCATTACAGTAATATAGGAGTAATTCAATCTATTTTCTTAAGAGTGATCAACTATCTGTGAACATATCAATACAGAATAAATAGTTCAAGTTGAGAAATTCCCCCCCCCCCCACCAAAAAAAATTGATAAGTTCCATCAATTTGATGTCAATTATTACATGTACCTAATTTCTTCAAAATATTTTATTTGTGAAACTGTTCATCATGATACATTTAATTGGACTATTATTTAACCTTAAACCTGGGAGGTGTTTCACCAAGATAAAAAAGACTTTAAGAACAACTTTAAGATCGACTGGTATCAGTTCTTGTGCTGAATGTGCATAATATTATCAATCATTACGCACAAGAAGGGATACCAGTCGATCTTAAAGTCTTTCTAAAAGTCTTTCTTATCTTGGTGAAACACTGTCCTGTACATCAATTTAATTAGAAGCCTTTTATGACCTACAATCTTCTTTTTTTCTTTTCTATTTTTTAACTTTTTTAATGGATTTTTTTACTTGTTCGTTTTTGTTAGGCTATCTCACCTCAAGCTGTGCTATCAGGTTACTTGCGTCCTTTGAAGGAAATAGATTTCCAATCCAATTCGAATCATAACTCAAGATCCACTTTCTTATTACCTTACCTCCAACACAGGGTATTGGATTTGCAAACTTTACACTTCATCTTAGCGTTGGCATTGTATTTGTGATGATTGTAGGATATGGAGCGCTGAGACTGCTTTATAAACGGATCAATCTTCATTCGCTTGAACCTCCCGCTATCAGAGGTAAGATGGTTCGATGTAAAGTCTTGCATTGCACCAGATTCATACTAGATTTACACCAGTGTTACACAAGATTCACACCAGTGTTACACAAGATTTACACCAATGTTACACAAGATTTACACCAGTGTTACACAAGATTCACACCAGTGTTACACAAGATTTACACCAATGTTACACAAGATTCACACCAGTTTTACACAAGATTCACACCAGTATTACACAAGATTCACACCAGTGTTACACTACACTCATACCAGTGTTACACAAGATTCACACCAGTGTTACACCTAATTGACACCAATATTACGCAAGATTCACACCAGTGTCACACAATATTCACACCAGTCTAATACAAAATTCACACCAGTGTTACACATGATTCACACCAGTATAACACAAGATTCCCACCAGTGTTACACAATATTCTCACCAGTGTAACACAAGAGTCCCACCAGTATTACACAAGATTCACACCAGTTTCACACATGATTCACACCAGTGTTACACTAGACTCATACCAGTGTTACACAAGATTTACGCCTGTGTTGCACAAAATTCACACCAGTGTTTCACGTAATTGACGCCAATATTACACAAGATTCACACCAGTGTTACACAAGTCTTACACCAGAGTGTCAATGATGCAATGTTCTGATGGATAAATACATGTAGTATGTGGCCCTAAAATTAGTCGTCAGACTGATGGATTTTTATTCAAACATGATTGTTGGATGAATTACATTACAATGGGGTAATACAAAAAATGATTTGAGGGTGTTTAATTGTGTGTTGCCCTCAAACTATTTGCAGTTTTTCAAAATCTTTGAACCTTTAGCTATATACTGCAGATGAGTTCATGTAAAATCCTGCTTTACACTATATTATGTTCTAAATGTATAAAGATGTAAGAATTCTCTACACCTGTAAACGCATCAATCTTCATTCATATGAACATACATTTAAAAAATGTTGAAGGGTACGGGAAATTACAAGGTCAGCTGTAGATCATTCAATACACTGTGCATTCATTTTTCATTTCTTTTGTTTACATTGATGTAAAACAGCAGATTGCTGATCTTTTGTGCCTGTATAAATATATTCTAATAAATAAATAAATAAATAAATAAATAAATAAATGAATATTACTAATATCATTTATGACTCTCTAAATGTTTGAATCTTCAAATGAATCTGTGCATTCATTTTTCATTCCTTTTGTTAAATTACTGTTATTATTTATGACTCTTGAAATGTTTGATTCTTCAAAAGAATTGAATTGAAAATGAAAATAATTTGATTTGCTTCTTCCTCGGACAGAATTGAAACACGAGATTGAAATATGGCGGCAAGCAGCAGTCCGGATTATGGTAGCCTCAAAAGAAGAAAACACTGTGAAAGCTCTTCTCCTTCAAAAGGTCTCCCAACTTGAAACACAGCTCAGAAATCAAATATATGAACAAAGGTAAGGAGAAATATTCTTCCATCTGCACAAAATAATGGCATTTAAAATTTGCTCTATTATTCATTAAAAAAATGTTTGCGGTAGTACTATGTGGTTTAGGGTTATTTTCCAAGAAATTGTCCTGAAAAGGACCAAGCAAAGGCTCAAAATAGATGATAAGAAAAAAAACGTTGTGAGTAGATTTAACTAGCTCGTCCTCAGATAAAGAAATCACAAGCGGTTAGAGACCCTCAAGTGAAGAGCACAATGAGGAGAAATGGAAAGTGGCAGACAATAAATGCCCTGTATGAGGACGTGGATGAAAGCTAGGGGTTCCGGCGTGCTCTATTATTTTTACCTGAAAAGCATAAAATGTCATAGTGAACAAGCTTATTTCCTGTGGCAAAATCTTATAACTGTAGAATTATGATGATTTTTTTCACAAAATTTTCCCCCAAATCTTATACAACTTTAAACACAGTTCAGAAGCAAATTTATGAAAAACGGTGGTAAGAAGAAATGCCCTTGATTTTTATAGCAATGACAACCAAATTAACAACTGCAGGAAATAATAGTACCTAAAATACCACATTACGTATGAAGCATAAAATGTCATGTAGAGGACAAGATTAACCCTAAAAGGACTGGGCTATTTGGGAGGCTTGGAAAACTGGCATGGGGTCTTAGGCCCCCTCTCAGATTTGGTGGTGGATGTAGGGTGGGGCCAAATTAGTTCCAACCCCGCCCCTTTTCATGAAGTGGCCCCAAACCCCCTAGATTTTGCCGCTTTTTTACATTTATATATGTGGCTGTTTAAGTTTAAGTTAACAGCCTCCTGTTTTCCTTTTTCCGTCCATCACATGAGACAAGGGTTTTCTTTTCTTTTTAGACACAGAAGAAGTATTGAAAACTTTTTCAAATGCAATTTCTGCGAATATATTGATTGCTGTTGTCCAACTTGTGTACTATATTCTCCACTATTTGATTCTGGTAATACGAGGTTTGTATTTTTACTCTGTGTTTATGATTACTCATAGTATTTTTCTTATTCTTGCAATTTCAGACAAACGGCCAATGAAGATGTCCACTGGAAAGAAAAGTTAAAAGAACTTGAACAAAGAGTGAGCGTCTTTCCTTTTTAGAATAACATGGATCCATACATTTACTTACTGCTCTCCACCTATGTAGGGGAAAATGTGACCTAACAAAAAATTGACTAGTGAATGATTTAAAAAAAGATAAGAAGAACCACTACAAAACATAATACAGCACATTTCACTTGTTTTCATTGACTAATTTGACTTCAACTTTTTACCTTCTAATCCCATATAGAAGGTGTCTTGGCAAACAACTCGCCTTTGTGCCGCACTTATAAGCTTCCATGATATTTTTTTTATTTATCAGCCTTCGTGAGCCTCATAAGGTGCGATGGGGGCTTTTTAAGCCGAGTGAAAATTTTGATTTGGAAGTTTCATTTGAGGGAGCTTTTAAGTTGGTAGTTATATAAATGCCTAACACTCTCTTTTTCATCCTTTTACACTTCAATACCAAAAAATTTCAGTGATGGATTTGAACTTAACCATGATAATGTTTGGCTGTTTGAGGAGTCACAATATAATTTGTAGCCTCTTGCATATACAAGAAAGTCTTTATCCCTTTGTATGCATTTTTATATAAATTTTTGTTATACTTCATATTTTTTATATATATTATAATCTTTATATTTTTTTCCTTTCTCTCGTATCGCATTTCAGATATTGTATTACTGGCAAAATGCAGCCCTATTTTAATTGCTGTTATAGTTGTTTAAAATTTTATCATATTTCTCCATTGCTGCATAACTAATAATGTAATACTGGCAAAATGCAGCTTTATTTTGATTGTTGTTTGACTTTTTTCTATATGTTTTTATTCTTCCTTTCTCTAGTACCGCATTACAGATACTGTATTACTGGCCAAATGCAGCTTTATTTTGATAGTTGTTATACTCCTCTTCTTCATCCATTCCCTGGTCGACACCATCTATTTAGACCTTGGTAAGCTTTTCTTAATCAATGTTTTGATTCACTTGTAGCTGTCTAAGAGACCTTTTTCATATTGTATTCCAATTTATTCTCCTTTGCCATAAGACGAACCATGTATTCAGCTGTAAAAAAAATAATTATACTTGCATACATTAACCCTAAAAAGACTGGGCTATGTTGGAGACTCGGAAAAACATTGCGGACTTATCACATGAAATATATTTTTAGGGTTAACTTGCTAGGTTAGACGAACAATCTAGCCATCTCATTCTAGCAACAACAACTGCATGATATCCACATTCATTTTTAAGGTATGATAATAATAGATGCAATTTATATAGCACACATACCCTCTCTGTTGAGTGCTCAAGGCGCTTTGCATTATTATTACCCTGGCTTTAGCGCGGCAGCCACCAGCGTACTTGGAATTTCAAGGAATGAATATTCCTGCTAGGTACCCATTGGTCAACATGTGAAATTATACCTGAAAAACATTTGGTAACTCCTTCCTTAGTCTTATTTTCCTCCTGAATTTTGTGATTTGTGCTTGAATTTTTTTTTTAAATCCTGACCGACCAATCCTTTTTTATATAGCATGAGAGGGAATCCAACAAATTTTTGCTTTGCTTTATCACAAACACAGCAAAAAATCTAAGTTCCTTTCTTAAAGTAGATACTTATATCTCTACTTACTTTTGTATTGATCTGTTTTATAAATAAACCATGCAATTAAATCGTGTCTGCTCAGAACATAGTACTGATTTTTCACCAAACATGTTTATTGGAAAGGGTCTGATACGATAAAGTTAAAGCACAAAAATCTAACGTCACCAATGTGTAAAAATTGCGCGTCATATTCAAACTTTTCCAATCAATGTCTACTTAAGAAAGAAACATATTTTTTCTATCGAAAAGTATCAAAACGTGACATTGTTTCTGCTCAATTAATTGGCTCCCATGTATGTGAAAATGTTGAATAATATGAAGAACATGAGTAGAAATATTCTGGTTCTAATAATCTTTCTTTATCATTCCGAAATGATTTTTTTCAGGTTGGATTGCTATTATTGGAGCTGTCGCTCTCCTTCTGTTAGCAGATGTGCATGATATTGAGAATGTAATGCATCGTGTAGAGTGGGCTACACTCCTCTTCTTTGCTGCGCTTTTTGTTCTTATGGAGGTAGGTGCCAAGAACTCATCTACAGTGTAGTTGGATATAAGGAGGAGGGAAGGATGGGATAGGGACAGGGAAAATAGGGGAGGTGCGCTTTTTGTTTTATGGAGGTAGGTGCAAAGACTTCGCTTGTTAGGGAAGAGGATTGAGGGGAAGGGAGAGGGGGAAGGTGATGAGAGAGGATGAGCTGTTAGTAGATGTGCATGATATAGAGAATGTGATGCATCGTGTGGAATGGGCTACACTCCTCTTCTTTGCAGCTCTTTTTGTTCTTATGGAGGTAGGTGCCAAGACTTGTCTGCTTTGGGATTAGGAATTGGAGAGGGAAAGGGAGCTAGAGGTGTGAAAAGGAAGAGGGGCAAGGATAATATTTGGGGGGAAAAGAGGAGGAATATAAAGGGAGAATGCTGCGCCCGCGTTAAAATTTTGAATTATGCATTGTGTGGAGTGGGCTCCACTTCTCTTCCTTGCAGCTCTAAAGGTTGGAGGAGATTGAAAAGAAAGCAGAATAGGAAGGGAAGGGCTGAAAAAGGAAAAGTAATGGATGGGAGGGAGTAGAAAAAAAAAAATGATGTAGATAATGTGATGTTTTATATGGAAAAGGTAGGAGAGAGAAGGAAATAAGAAGATAAGAAGAGAGAAGGGGAGGGCAGTAGGAGGAGGAGGAGATAAGGAAAGAAGGGAGGTTGGGAGGAGGGCAAGAAGGAAGGCTGGAAGGGAGAGGAGGAAGGGAAGGGGAATATATAGTGAGGAGGGAGTATGGTAGGATGGCAAATAGAATGTATAAGAGCTTTCACTGTGGTACCTTAGTGTAGGGATGAATTTTTCATCATTAATTATATATTAACAGGATTTGTAGCTTTTTTTCAATGTATCTATTCACTTTGGATGGAATGGTACACAAGGATTATTTATTTGGTAATTGTAAATATCTTCTTCCCAATTCAGGGTCTAACAGAGCTTCGTCTCATCGAGTATATTGGAAACTTTGTAGCAGGCATTATAGAGGTCAGTTTTCAGTTTTGATTTTACTCAGTATTTTCAGGATAATATTACAGTTCTGGTAATGTGATTCCATTAGACCTAAAAAGTGCTGTGACTAAAGAATAGATACTAAAAGTGTTCAGATACTTGCTTGACATTATTACTGAGAATGGTGTACAAATACATACCAGTTTATTAAATGCAATGCACCCTTTGCTGCCAGGATGGATCCCTCAAATTCAAAGCTATGTATGCAAGTTCAAGCATTGGTATTGAGATCTGATTTTGATACTGATGACACTGATGTATAATATGTCAGAGAGTTAATATGTACAACAACATTGACAAATATAAGAGTTTGCATTAGATTGAGACCACACTAGACACAAATGTATCATTCTTTTTTTATATATACATATTTTTCTGGTCATTACTCTGTGATAATTAATTTTCTCAAAAATAGTTTTGGAGAACATTGTATAAAGGTGGTTTCCCTCTCTATTGGACACTCATTGCACTTGCTTGAAATAAAATATGTCTCACCATATCCTAAGCAGTGCTAAGAGTCATCTTTCTGTCGAGTGATGGACAATCTTGTTATTTTTGCGATAACATTGGAGTGAGGAACAGATAGGCCTTCAGGTTGGATTCAAAATTCGACTGGCTCCCTGCTCCTCTTATAAGTTCGGAAAGACTATCCAGGAATGTAGAAGACTCTTCAGTGGAATTTTTGTACGAATAGATACGATATAACAATATTCCTGATATGAAGAGGTGATAGTTTGTTCCCGGCTCTTTATAACTTATTGATTTTCTAACCCTGCTATAAGAAGATATTTTGATAGTCCACATTACCTCACGATGAGCTTCCACTGTACCACCCTAGGTTTGACAGATTATATTCAATCAGCAATGCTCATTTATGCATGTAGTTTTGTTCATTTCTTAAATTGATATGTTCAATACTGCGTGTATTTTATTTCTCTTGTTATGATTAATTTTACTTGTTGTTTTTTAAATCATAGGATGTGCCCCCTGATGCCAGACTTGCCGTAGCCCTTATCCTCATCCTTTGGGTGTCTGCCCTGGCCTCATCTTTTATTGATAACATTCCCTTTACGACAGCCATGGTAAGGAGTAACTTTGTCATTCTTGCCTATCTGAAACCATAAAATAAATGTAATTAGTCTCACAGCCACCCTTTAGGCTGAAAAAAATTGTTTGGATGCCCATAATGGATCGACCATCTAAAAATGGCCCAACATAAATTTTTTTTTCACTCAAAATTTAAAAACTACAGCAAAATTACATTTAAACATGTGGAATAGAATCTGAAACGTGATTTTCAGATTATCTTTGGCTTTTCACTCCCTTGCAAATATTATTTTCTTAATGAACTGTGTTAAAAAATAAAAACAACAATTAAAGAGAAACATTTTCGGACCGACTGATGCTATATTTCAGAAATAGCATTTCAGGTAATATCCAATCAAATTTTTCCCCTAATAGGGTTACACATCCTACTGCTGTACATGAGTACATGAGTGTTGTTAAAAATAGCTTTCTACATAGGAAATTTCATGTAAAATATGAAGAGCTGATATTTTTTTGATGTCAGTGGTGTTGCCTAATTGCAGAGCAAAGAATGATTCAAGAGGAATTGTAATTGAGTGTAATTTCCTCATTCCATGACCAATTTTGTTCATTTCTTTTTTAATATGCTTTTCAGATTATTTTCCCTTTTTTAAATATTTAGAATATCTGTCCTTACCTGAAATAAGTAATTCCAATCTTTTCCAATTATGATGAATCATTAATTTAGTATTACTTGACACTTTCAGATCCCCATCATTCTCGACCTTGCGGAGCGTGAAGAGTTAGGGCTCCCTCTCCAGCCATTGGTATGGGCGCTGGCCTTTGGGGCGTGTCTTGGAGGGAACGGAACTCTGATTGGTGCGTCGGCCAACGTGGTATGCGCGGGAATCGCTGATCAACACGGTTATGGGTTCACGTTCTTTGATTTCTTTAAGTGAGTATTGTCAAAANACCTACCTTTTCAACATCGCATATAATTAATTTCGTCCCTGTGTTATTTTCTTGAACTTCTATCTTACTCTACACATTTTCCAGTTGCGCCTTGAGCATTTTCGTGAAAAGTGGATTTGGCGCCATATAAATCATATATATTATTTTTAAAAAAATTGCACTGAGAAATCTAGTTTGTTATGTTCTCTCTCGTTTTTAAGCCAAACCTATCTCCCACTAAAAGAAGGTCAGGTTCATTTTAAATTGCTTATTCAAACTTTTCAAGATATATAGTGGTGCAAGTGACATCATGCAACAACTGAAATCACTTTTGTGTGAAAAGGATTACAGTATGTTTGCTATCATACAAGTCAGTTGAAGGAATATTTCCAGGAATATTGAACCTTGTTTAAATTCTATATACCGATACGTAACATTTGATTTTGATCCCTACCTTTTTTATGTGTGGTGTATTTGGAAAAAATCATTTGAGAGAAACACCTGTCTGATAATTGTTCATTCAAAAGAATTTATTTGGCATTGCTTTTTATTCTAATTTCTGATTTTTTTCTTTTCCAATAGGGTTGGGTTTCCCATGATGCTTTGCACCACCTTTGTCGCGATGATATACCTCCTTATATGTCATGTGGCTTTTCAGTGGCACTAGCCTTGGATCAAGACCCCTTCATATTGGACATCATTATGTGATTCGTTTTATAGACTTCATTCAAGATACAATTAAAATTTATAAGTCATTCTGCACAGTACCGAATGTTATGAGATGTTGGGAGCAGCACTAGCCTTCGATCAAGACCTCTGTATATTTGGCATCATATGCAGTTTCTTATTTAGTTATTTTTCACAGACACATAAAAAGTTAATGCTGTACTGAAAATCATATAACGATGGAAGCAGCACTAGCCTTCGATCAAGACGTCTGTATGTTGAATTTAATTTTTTATGTTCCTCTATACTATGATATGTAGTCTTATTCCAAGACATGTTTAAATTTATGTATCATTTTATGCAGTACTTTTTCCATCCATCTCAAGTAGTATGAATTGATTTCCAAAATGTATTTGTAGATATAACTCTTTTGCAAGAATCAAACTTTTATTGATGCTTTTTTGCAATTGAATGATATTGCAACACACAATCTTCTCACTTTAATTTTCCATTGTGAAGACATGATGTACATGTATGTAAGTGTTAAGTTGAAAACAGTCTTTCCGATATTTTAATTTGATAGCTGATCAAATTACAAAAAGCACTCTGAAGATAAAATGTATGTGTAATAATATTTTTGATGATAATAATAATAATAATAATAATTATATTAAAGTAGTAGTTATAGTAATAATGATGATAATATATAAAATCTGTTTGGCTCCATATCAAATTTCTTTAAAAAAATCCTTGATATGCAACTAGTGCGAGAAGTAGAATAAATGACACAAAAAACAGCAAAGAAGAGAGAGTGCAAGAAAAATATTATTTCATAATTCTGTAGCATTGTATGATTCTATGATTCTATGATTGTTGGAGATCTTTCTTTGGTAGTTTTGTTAAGCCACTATAAATGTCAAATGAGTGTTTTTGTCATGATGAAATACCATATCATGACAAATGGCAATTTGATTACTGAAATAAGTCAAATATAATCGTAAGTGCCTTTGAATTATATTTTTATTCTGATTTTTATTTGTACACATGTGATTCATAATCGTTTATATTGATTCCTTTCTTATTTATCAAAACTTCTATACTGATTTATTCAGACATATATATTTATATCACAATTTTTGTACGTTGCATTTGTATCGTTACGTGTATAGAAAATTATGTCTCTTTGTGCATGTGAATTGCTTGTGTGGTCACAATTTCTTTTGATATTGAAAGAATGGGGTATACAGTGACAATGGGGTAAATAGGGCCACAATTTACATCTTTAAAGAATTCTTGTGAGTAGTTTAAGGTTGTGTTAAAGGCTGTGTATAGGCTATGTAGTTATACGTTTCTCATATAGACCTGTCAGTATGTGAAAAAAAATGAACAGAAAATGGAAGTAAATATGACATGAAAGCAAATATGATTTGATGGCTTTCAAAATAAATTGTAAATTTTGTTCCTACTCCGCATGTTTTATGATTCATTATTAAAGCCTGCAGAGCTATAATTTCAATGTTTTAAAACAGCTCTCAATGTTCAAAAACCAATGCAGTATGACAGGTTTACTAAAGGACTCAAATTGATACATGTTGTTGCCAATAAACATAGTTTATGGTATCCCTGAAGTTGGTTAGTATCAATAGGCTGGTTTACTTTTGTATTCAAATGTATGTGCTTTCTTGCTACCGATCGTAGTTACGTGGTATTCCTTAAACCGTTTGATAATAATAAGACTGCAATACTTGGAATCCAGTTTGCATACGTTACTTGTTGCTATGTCGGGCAAGCCCAGGGCAAGCTATAGGGTCGTAAAGAACAACCTTTGTGTTAAAGATGTACGGTACATAAAATTTGCATCTATTAGTAAACCCGCCTATTGAGGTACGATACTAGCAATCTAGTTTGAATACATTACATGTACTTGCAGCTACGTGAGGCAAGCCTCAGACAAGCTTTCTGGTTGGCAACAATAATGTCTGTGTATTGAGAACACATAAAATGTGCATCTATTAGTAAACCCACTTTCACAATGGACACTCAATGTACAAATATAACAAGGTCTCTAAAAAATTATTGCAATTATTTGACATGTAGTCTGATTTAGTTTGAAACTGAAATATTATAATTTCTAAATATTTTGTTTGATAGGAAAAAGATTACCCTTTTTGATGCATGACATTGATATTTTACGAGGATTTTTTGTTGTAGTTTGTTTGTTGTTATTCCAAAAATAATTGATAGTGTATGCACTCATTGGAATATGTTTGAGTAAAAATGAATGCTTTTACCTATTCAAGATGATACATCAATTTATTTTTTTCATCACATCCGAATAAAGTTCCACGAGTTGAATGGTAAATATTCATCCAGATGATAAGAAAGAAAATGGAAAAAGATTTACACAAACTGAGTCTACTGTTGTTTTGTGAAATGTGAAAATTCGATTCAATTTGATTCATATTCATTCTACTTTTTCAAACAAACATGAAAATTATACAAACATACATACATGTATATGATCATATAAGTAAAGTATAAGAAGAGTAGATTTTATGTGGGGATTGAATTTTTTGGAGATAAGACATAAATCTTTTTTATAAAATTGTGAATTTTTCCCTTTTGACATACAGTATACATTTCTCTCAGTGAACATTTTATTTCAATTGCATTGCAGTTCATCAACATATTTAAGCCACAAGAATAAAGGCCTGGCCACACCAAACACGACACAGCATCACAGCACGGTATTTACGCGATATCTCCTCTGTGATTGGCCTATTGTTGCCCATCCTTTGCGCAGAGGAGCGTGCTGGCCAATAACAACCAAGATACCGCGTAAATACAGTGGCTTGATGCCGTGCCATGTTTGGTGTGCCCGGGCCTTAGTAGATAGATAAATGTAGTATGAAGTTGATGTGTTCATTGTGACAAATGATATAGAACCAGTATTATTTACCTCTTCTAGGTTTAACTTTTGTGTGTCATATGGAAAGCATAAATTTGTGGGAGTACATGATTAGAATTTCCCTACATTAAGCACCACCGTAAATAGTTTAAAAGTAATGTGTTTTTTTATTTTTGTGATAAATTTGAATATGTTTGAATGTTCTTCCTTCTGATGATATGTGTAATAGTTCCAAAGTTTGAAATCCGTGAATGGAAAATGTTTTGATGTATTTTGATATACTTTTTTATACTGAGATATAAACATGTGTGTATTTTGTCATTTATTTTTAGCTACATGCCAGTGTTTTATAGTGGTTGCCTTTACATACATGTAATGTAAATGATACCCATCCTTATGTACACTATATATCTTTATTCAATTCTCCACATTGTATTAGTGCAATTTTTGTCCCATAATGCATACGTAGTAAAAAAAAAAAAAAAAAAAAAAAAAAAAAAAAAGTCTGTTTTAGTTGTGATTTTCAACTCATCAATCATCATATTTTTATGGCTTAGGATAAAATGAAAATTCTATTTTTTCATTTAGATGCATTCATCATCAATAATAGAGTAGCACAGCTCAACAACACAAATAGAAACAAAATAGGAAATGAAATTGGCTATTATAAATCAATATGGCCGCTCTTGTGCTGAGTCGCCCAGAAAGTTAGCATACCATAATGTTGGCCCGACTTTGACTTGTAATTCATTATGGGATGAAAATTGTGTCAATGCAACAGGGAGAATTATGACATTAGTAAATAAATTTGTTTTGATAGCATAGTTGTGTTTAAGATATAGAATATCTGATATGATATACCTATCCTGTTTATACCTGTTTAAATTTGCAATAATATTTGAAGAAGAAAAATTCCAAAGATCCAATTGAAATGACCAATTATCGCTGCTTTGTGTTGTATGATCAAACATTGAAATCTCTATATTTTGCTTTTTGCAAAGTATGCCAGGGGTTTTTAATCTCTATATTTTGCTTTTTGCAAAGTATGCCAGGGGTTTTTCATTAGATTTTATATATATTTTTATATCACAGAACTGTATAGTTAAAATCATGAATTGATGATGTTAATTTACGTAGAATGATTATATGCTGTTACTTCTGCACAAGAAAACAATAGTACTTTCAGTTTTCGGGTCCATCCTCTAAACTTGTGTCTGAAATTACATATCTTGATATTCCAGGTGTTTGCTACATAAGCTTTTGTTGAGTTTTAGTAAGCAAATAGTGCAGATTCGATTGTCTTTGAATTATTTTGATTACCATTTGTGAGTGCAATGATACGATATACAACTTGCAAAAATAAAATGGAACATAGCCATGTTAAAAAATATCTAAATTTGTTGATTTCTCTATCTAGGGGGGTGTTGTCCAGGAGTTGCAATTCATTGCAAGTTGCAGTTGATCGGAACGCGCCAATCAAAATCATTGTTTCATGTGTGTCTTATCAGAAGAACATACCATGAGTAAAATAAAATTATGTGTTACAATTTGCAACTGATTTGCGGTTTATTTGCAATCAGTTGCAACTTTTGATCAACACCCCCATAGTTTGTTTGCTACAGAGTTATTATTTGTTCATATTTTCATTATGTGACAGTAGCCAAAAGGTACTGTACATGTCAGGAATCCGTTCATGATAGGTGGACCTGTGCACTATACAAGTAGCCACTGTTATTATTATTATTATTATTATTATTATGATTTCTAGCGGCCTGTAACACAAAAGAGGTACAACAAATTGAAAATTAATTGTATCTGTATGGTACATATTTTGCCATGGATTTACAATTAATATTTATTCTTTGTGTAATTGTAATATGAACAGAATGTTGACTGCTTATGTCGAAGTTTAAATGAATAAATTTCAAAATTTCCATGCCCCTGTTCTTCCTCTGTAGCAGAATTGCCTACCATAACAAAACACTGATTAGATGTATTGTTTAATCCCTAATTGAATGACTGAGTTAAATTTGTCTTTTACCATACTCTCTTTCATGAGACATCTTAATTGTTCAGCTGTTTGAAGTTGGAGGAGAAGAATAAGTGGAGGAGGAGGAGGCAATACAATTTTTGAAATCGTACAGGATTTCATTTCGACTGACGGTTCCCCGCATTGTGGCTCGTTTTGAAATGAAAGGTCCAAATTCGTGACTCCCTCCAATACAAGCGTCGTTCTTTATATGTGATACATACATACACATATATATACTTATATAAACACATACACACATACACACACATAACCACAAAAAAAAGCAAAAACAAAATTAGCATCTTGAGAAGTCATATCGTGATGTTAAAAAAATGTGTGTCACGGTAAAATAGCCACTGTTTGTGCAGTAGTAACCTTAGCACACGTCAGTCCGTTGATTCGAGATAAAGAAGATAACTCGCAGAGAAGAAGAAGGGGAGGAAGAGGAAGAAAAAGAAGAAGAGAAGAACAGAAAAAAATATGATCAAGAAAAAGGAGAGGAGGCTTTGGGTTAAGGCACCAAACCTTTTTTTTTTAATGAGACAGGATGATCATAATAGATGAAGGTTTGTCTCGTTTCAGATATGCAGGGTCCAAATTCATAAATTTTCATTGTATAATTTCTCTTCGATACGGGTAACACACAAAAAAGCAAAATACAAACAAAGAAAGAAAGAATAGAGAGGAACTTAAGAATATAATTAGCCTACTGTTGTTCACAGTGTAAAAATAATCAAATAATCGCTCATACACTGTAAAAGTGTCAAGGCATAATATCCGAATGTTCACAGTAAACATCTTTGCACACAAAGGAGTTTTCAGCGTTTACTCAATTCAGACTATACCGAGTTGTGACTCGTTTCGAAATGTAGGGTCCATTTCATAATTCTCGACAAGTTCAAACGTAAACCAATGACATTTACAGTTTTCTAAAATCAATTATGCAAACGACTGACATTCCAGTGGTAAACATTCAGTGCTTTCATCATCTCTCATACAGCTACCCTGGGTATTGCGCAATACATGACATGCTGTTTGGAAACAATGATGTAATTGCGCAATACTTCCGAGGTGCCTGGTTCTGCGACAATGCATGTTGCACGAGGTGAAGTTCAAGTAGCCGGAAATACCAACAAGATTACTTGGGAAATACCCGCTGTTCATGTTAAGGATTGTTTATTGGGATATTTGTTTTTTGCCTGTTGTCGAATTTGCTCATTCGAACGTAACTCGTGCCAATTATTCCTGGTATGTTAATCATGGGCGATAAACCACAGATATTACAAGATATAAACTATTTCCGTAAAATTAAGTCGAAAGCGAACTCAATGCTCCTTTATAATGCTATTCAAATCGGAACTGCATGCTTATTATTACACGGCATCCATGTCCATGACCCACTTTATTTTTCGAAAATAGTTTATACCGTGTTAGATAATATTATAACAGGTATTACGGAACAGCGAGATTGAGGAGTAAGTGCGTGATGCAAACAGTCATGTGGCTGTAAAATATATGTATATATATAGTA
>BQKZ01002702.1:0-17557 GCA_036244855.1 Temnopleurus reevesii | reverse complement strand
GGGGGGGGGGGGGTAGGGTCGTCGAGTTAATATATCATTCAATGATTTCTTAATTGAATAAATAACCAAGGATAACAGTGAAAGATTTCCAGAAGAAGTCAATGGAACGATGTTCCATATTCAAATAAAAAAATGTTTCATCTAAATATTTACAATGCTAGTTGTTTGAATACACCTAGAAGTGTACGAAGAGAGGTATATGAGCACAGTGATATTTTTAAAAATATAATTGGTACTTGATTTATATTTTCTGTCGAGTAAACTATTTTCTATACGCTCAGATGAGCGCCGAATGCCTTGTTGAACTCATGGTCATACGAGTTTCATTTCCTTGTGATTTTGCTTATGTTTAAGATTCTGCTATAGGCTGTATATTAATATGCATGTATATATATTACCACATGTATTCCCACATGTATTCAGTATTGTGTATTCTGTGTCATGCGTTCAGATATACCTATAATGTCTTTATAATATAGAAATTGCATACAGTACTTGTACTTCTGAAAAAAAAAAGAAAAATATATGTATATAATGGATTCTGATTTAGAGTAGGCCT
Source organism: Temnopleurus reevesii (assembly GCA_036244855.1). Taxonomy (NCBI): domain Eukaryota; kingdom Metazoa; phylum Echinodermata; class Echinoidea; order Temnopleuroida; family Temnopleuridae; genus Temnopleurus; species Temnopleurus reevesii. The sequence continues at coordinate 16,998 of BQKZ01002702.1, read as the reverse complement.
AATCAACAGATCAATGTTGGATTTTAAATATATCTACGCCTGAGATTTTATTTCACAGGATTTTCGTTTTGCTTAATAGAAATACTAAAAATCTATTATTATCTGTTCAGTTCCAAATGCAAATGCTTTGGTTGTATTTTGGTAGGGACCGGGGGGGGGGGTAGGGTCGTCGAGTTAATCATTCAATGATTTCTTAATTGAATAAACATCCAAAGAGAACATTGAAAGATTTCCAGAAGAAGTCAATGGAACGATATGTTCCATATTCATTCAAATAAATAAAATGTTTCATCTAAATATTTACAATGCTGTCTGAATACACCTAAAAGTGTACAAAGAGATGTATACAATAGTTCTTATAATAATGAGCACAATTATATTTTTAAATAAAATTGTTACTTGATTTATATTTTCTGTCGAGTAAACTATTTCCTATATGCTCAAATGAGCGCCGAATGCCTCGTTGAACTCATGATCTTGGATCTATTTCCTTGACAATTTGCTTATGATTAAGATTCTGTTAGACTTTATATATTTTAAGATTATACTTATATGGTTCATTTCTATAGAGCATATGTATCGTTCTCTCACGACACTCTGTGTCCCCACAAAATAAAATCATATGGGGGGAAGAGTGTGTATACATCAATTTTGGGTTGCTTTCTTTTGGAGTAGATTAAACACTGAGTTCAAATCTAGTGACGAGACGTTGTATTGATTGTATAAATTGTGTAAATAGTTATATGGTTGTGGTGGCGGTGGTAATGATAAATCGCGTAGAAGCGTCCGTGCGTATTTGGTGGTGACGGCGGTGATCAGATGATTTAAATGAAGATGATGGTCACGAATCACGATGATGATGATGATGATGATGATGATGATGATGATGATGATGGTGATGATGCTGACGATGATGATGATGATGATGATGATGATGATAATGATGATGATGATGATGATGATGATAATGATGATGATGATAATGATGATGGTGACGATAGTGACGATAGTGACCAGTGAAGATAAATATGATGGTGATGATGATGATGATGAGGAGGAGGAGGAGGAGTAGGAGGATGTTGACTATTGCAAAAAAAAAACTATTCAGAATTCGATATATTTGATAAATCCAATTCAGCGCTATATCGTCACTTTTATCATCATTATCATCAGGGATATGGATGGAGAGAGGGTATAGTTGGATAGGTAGATGGTTGATAAGTGGGCGAGTGAGAGAGAGGGGAATAGAGAGAGAGAGAGAGAGAGAGAGAGAACGATATATATATATATATATATATATATATTATTAGTTCACGTATTGGCACGGATTGGTATATAAAAGACGAGACGAGAAGTGTGCATTAATGCCAATAATAATTATTATAGATAATAAGGAAACTGATGGAACGCACACATCTACATAACCTCCACAGATATCGATGAACAGGCGTTAGTCCTACAAGCATCGTTGGAGTAAAGTAAAGTAAGTAAGTAAGTAAAGTAATAATTATTATAGATAATAATATTATCTATTATTACTATTATTATTGGCATTAATGCACACTTCTCGTCTCGTCTTTTATATATGTATTATATATATATATAATATATATATATATATATTATATGTTCACGTATTGGCACGGATTTTTATATAAAAGACGAAACGAGAAAAGCCTTGAAGGTGTGCATTAATGCCAATTAATGAACTTGTTTTGAACTTGTTTTGTTTTCCCCTGAAGAAGAGGGCAGGTTGCCCCCGAAAATTTGGGACGTTTTAATAAAAAATAATTGGCATTAATGCACACCTTCAAGGCTTCTCTCGTCTCGTCTTTTATATACATCTGTATATATATATACAGAGAGAGAAAGAGAGAGAGAGAGAGAGGGGGGGACCAGGAGGGAAAGAGAGAGAGGGGAGAGAGAGAGAGAGATGTACGTCACAAGAGGGCAATATTCTCATATCCCAGACATCGATTGTTGATTTCTTTTGAGCCTATCTAGGGCTCACGCCACTAATTATATCCCCATTCACTCGTGTGTTAAAAATGAAAATTGAAAAATTCATCAAAAATAAGTGTGAATAATGAGAGCACTCAGACTTGGAACTTCAGTAGATCATCTTATTTTGTCAATTTTTAGACACTTTTGAATGGGGGTCTTTCAGCTCATTCTCTCGCTAAAAGGTCTGAGGCTCAGACTATCAGTAGATTTGCTCAAAACACCGAGAGAGATGAGGTTTTGCATAAGGGTGATTAAGCTCCCTTAAAATTATACTCAAATCAAATTTTGAGATCCCATGGGGCTTGTCAGAACAAGCAATAGTTCCTCTTTGTATACATGTGAAAAAAAAAGCCCAGATATGCACCATTGATTTTATATCATTTTTTTTAATAATTAAACAATCTTTGGTACGGGGTAACATATGACAAAACAAAGTGGTCACCTGACATAATTAGTGGCGTGCGACCTCTATCCTCTTCTTGTTAAGACGACTTGACTTCTTGTATCACCCTCAGACATGTTTTAATGTGTGTGTGGCACAAGAAAATACGACGTACAGCAAGAAGACCAATTTATGCAATTAGCCCTTGACATCTTGCAATCGGATCACCTCATTTTGACCTCAAGATCCTGATAAAAGTTACAAAAACAAGTATTAGTCATTCTTTTAAAGAAAAGTTTGCTCGTAGTTAAGGTAAAAATTCCTTACGGCTGATGGGGGTAGGGCAGTATATTTACCCCCGTATTATTGGAAGAAACATGTGAGTAGCCATGATGACACTTGAACGGGTTGGGGGTGGTAATAAAGTTTTTCGGGGGCGCACCCTTCCGTCCTCAATTTTCTGTGCCTTTTTCCACTTCCCATAGTGTTTCGGGGGCATCCCCCCCCCCCCCCCCCCTCCCAGTGGAATTGAAACAAACTGAACTAACAGTCTAGATATTTTTTTTTCAAGAGGTGTTTTGTTTGTACATTTCTTCACCTCCCCCAACCCTCAGAACTGTGCTCCCCCTCCCCCTCCCCCCGGGCCCGGGCCCCGAATAAAATACTTTGACGTCACTCGTCACGCGCCTGGCCGAGGAGTCTTGTTTAAAAACCGTGTGTGATTGGTTTGTGTCAGAAGTTCTACACTGAACAAGCCAATCAAAATCCGCTATACACCTAGAACACGCGCAAAACCTGCGCATACGTCCCAAAAACGTTTGCTTATGCATTGCTGCTGATGGACGACGGGGATTCTTCCCGTCTTGCTGAAAAACAGTCCATAATGGTAGTGAATTTATTCTCTTGACAACTCTTCATCAACCGTCTCCATCGGTTTACCCTTCCTTGTTGATGCCGACGTTGATGTCCAGTCATGGAATCAAAATTGGAGTCTATACGCCGTGAATATGGGTCAACTTTGTCCGACCTAAAATTCAACAGCAAGCCGCTCATCAATACGCTCACAACGCTGGCAGTGGAAAATGTTTCGCATGCGTCCGAGGTCGTGCGACTCATCGAAAGTCGACTGCAGAAGGTTCATTTCTGACGGGATTTCCGTCTTTGCAATCTATAAATATCGTATAATTTAAATATTTTATTATTTTTTGATAACTAATTAACATAATTTTATCGATATTTCTGGGATTTATGTATGTAATTTGGCTGATAAACTGTGTTTTGAGTCAAAACACGAACATGACGAATGAGAATTGAGATGGAACTTGGATTTGGAAGGTGGGGGATAGAGAGGTGCGTGAAATTGAGTCATGTGATTCGGATTGAACTGGGGTGATATTCCTAGTATTTGGGGGTTCTGGTTCCATGGTGCTAAATGTTGTTGGATATTTTTATGAATGTTTTAAAGATTTCACATGATTAATAGATATCAAGGCAGATCCAGGGAATAGCGACCAGATTGCGTGCGTGCGCCATGTAAAAAATTGCAAACATTGGCAGCAAAATACACGCACGCCAGGTAACCAGGTCCAAAAGCGACTTTTTTTACATTTTATAATCAGAATAATGGTTGTAAATGTTATTTTCTTTCCCCTCCTTCAATATTCATGATATTTCAAGAAATCTTTTGAAAATGTAATCGATTCTGCCTTTCAATAATTCTGGTGTTAAAAAGTGTAACTGTAAACTTGAGCCAACTTTACCAAAAAATGTTTGTTGGTAGAATCTGGTGCAAAAATCATGGTCGACTCACTACCACATGCTTCCATAGGATTGAACAAAAATTGAATACATCGCGCGCATCTGGGGGGTGTTTCATCAAGATGTGTCGTAGAGACAATTAGTCAGCGCTGACAAATTCCTTGATTGTGACTGGATGAAAAGCACTATCGCTGACAGTTGCTAGGGAACTGTCGGAAAATGACTCCTTGTCGCTGCGACAAATCTTGATGAAACTCCCCCCCCCCCCCCACGAGAATGCTTAAAATAAAGGACGAACGTTCACAATTTGTTTATGAAAGTTAAATTTTACATCCTTGTGCTGGGCTTTTTCAGACAAAATTCCGAAGAAATTGAGATATATCTTCTTTTTTTTGTCACTTCTTTCACAAATTGGAAAACATTTAGATGTATTTGAGTCTTTTAAGGTCATGGCATAGTTGAGCTATTTAGGATTAAAGATAATTGTCTAAAATTGTATTTGAATATTATGATTTTGTATTGGAAAATGCTGTCAGATTTGGGTCATTTGCTAAATGGCTTCACAAGATATTTTGACTGATTTTGGTGCACTGAAGAGTGGGGCCACCATCTTGAACTACCTTTATCCTGCTAATTAATGCTCTTTTTCGTCATGATTTGTGAATCAGATTTCATTGAAATAAGTCCCAGATTTATCTTTGATAACAAAGCTAGGTTCTTGGATCTAACATGAGGGTGTAACTATAGGGGTAAATTATGCACTTTCATATCCAGTCCTTGTTCATCTTCACATTCATGCTTTGATATGGTTTTATGATTGATTGGACAGTATATTATCAAAATAATAAAACAGGGTGGTGTTTCACCAAGATAAGAAAGACTTTATGCACGACTTTACGTTCGACTGGTATCTCTTATTATGAATGATTTACGCGCAATAACGGATACCAGTCGAATGTAAAGTCGTGCGCAAAGTCTTTCTTATCTTGGTGAAACACCTCCCAGGTTTTCATTACAAATAGATGTCTCCTCCAAAGCTAACAAAATGAGATGAAATTTAATTTCAATCCTGTGAAAGGATGTGCCATTCATCATTGCAATGTAGCACTCCTTGGTTGTTATAAAGATTGAAGCCAAGATATATTATAAGGTCTTCATGTAGACTTGAACTCAAATTTTCCGCATAAATACAAGCAAAATTGACAATCGTTCACATTGTCTTAATATTTAGAAGCAATTATAATTGATTTGAATTTCATTTTAATTTAAACAGAATTTGAAGCAGAATAGCTGTCAAAGCTCTGGATATGCAAGTGTAAGAATAGTACTGGAGTTCTGTTATTTTTGTATTAATGTTAGGCATTTAGATTTCATGTTAAAGTTGAAGCGAGATAAGTTGTTTTGAAAACCAAGCTTGTGCACTGGTGTTATAACATGTAATTGAAGTAAATTTAGATATTTGGAAAGAATGGAATGCTAACTTACAGGTACGTAAATAATACATGTAGATAGAAATATCTGGCATGATTGGTATCGCTGCATTCTTTCTTCATGATGATTTTAATCTGGCATTTCTGGAAAAAAATCTTTTTAGAGTTAATTTTTTCAGATGCATTTAGGCCCTTTATTTTCTTCTCATTTCAAATCATTTAAAACTAAATAAACTACCCATGGGAAACTTTTTTTTTCATGTTACATTTTTTTTGTATCTACACAAAAATAAGTCTTGGCGCTGGCATGTCAAGTTTTTACATGGGCAGTACCTTATTGATCCAAATTTTGCTCATAATATTAGGAGTTCTTAACAGGCCTTGTACACATGTTATTTCATGCCTGTGTTTGTGAAATAGTAAAAAATTAAAATGTGTTTTTTAATACTTACAGTATACTTATGACATATCTGTATGGGATAATTTATTTGCGCAAAGATAAAAGGCACAGATATGTGGCTATGGAGAGCGAAGACTCATAATGGTAATTTGTGTAGACATTACATTGGAAATTAATATCTCACACACCATTTCATCACAAGCTTGTTTGTCAAAACCCCATCCGATTTACTTTAGCACATGAATTGTCTGGCAGGGTGTATATATATGTACACATGTACATGTATTACAACATAAATCACTGATGTTTGAGATGATCAACTTGAATTTGTTTTTCTTATTGGAAATAAAGTTATTTTGTGGGAAATTTATCTTGTGATGTGTAATTGTCTGTCTAAAGGACTTGCTGGTTGTTTACATACAAACAGATTCCATTTGAATAGATGAAATACAACACTTAATAGGATTGTATTTTTAATCTCAAGTTCATTTCTATGTAAGATAAACCTGATTAAGTCACTTTGTTGGGCCTAAAATGTGTATTGTTTTTTTTTTTGTGGCCATGTCCAAGATTTACCTTGGCTTTATTTACTTATTTCCACTCCCCTTTCTTGGCCATATTGCATTTTTTGTTCAACTAACTGAATCACAGTCCACATATATTTTCATTATATTTTCAAATTCTAGTAAAATTTATACAAAAAAGAAAACTGACAGCAAAAGGAACCATAGATCTTGTATGCAATGTTTTTAAGANCAGAATGATGAATGGTTGTTGACAACTGTTATCAATGGACATTTCAGAACATTGTCCATGCACAATAGATCTGCAGCCTTTTGTTATGCACACAAAATTGTGGTATAGCAGTTTCAAGTTCTGGGCCACTTTTCTGGCCCTTCGCAGTTTATGGGTTAAGTCACTCTGTTTGGCCTAAAATGTGTTTTGGTTTTTTTTTGTGGCCATTTCCAAGATTTACCGTGGCTTTATTTACTTATTTCCACTCCCCTTTCTTGGCCATATTGCATTTTTTGTTCAACTACATGTAACTGAATCACAGTCCACATATATATCATTATATTTTCAAATTCTGGTAAAATTTATACAAAAAAGAAAAATGACAGCAAAAGGAACCATAGATCTTGTATGCAATGTTTAAAAAAAAACGGCCAGGGTTGTGTTCCGTGAAGCTGTTGGTCGAAGTGTGCGTGAATCCACGGACAAACTGGTTAACTTTTTCCTGCATCCCATGCTGTGCTGAATCGCACCCGAGAAAGGGTCGACCACCAGTTATTTTCAGAGTCTTGCATACGTTTAGATCTACAAACAACTTAATGAAACACAACCCTGATGATCGTTACGCGTACATGTAGATCATGTTCAATCGAGCATTACGGAAGATTACCTTTCTCTCAATTTTTCCGTTCATTTTTATCATACATTTAGAGAGTTTATTAGGATATCCATGTAGTGTATGTTGTGTGATGTGTTTATGCTTGATAAGTGGGGGAGTGTGTTCAAATTTCAATGTGCAGTGTTTGAGTCTTTTCTGGTGCAAAAACTGCAAACATACTATTGATTTTGTATGCGAGTGTGATTGTTTTTTTTAGAAAGGGTGTGAGTCTGAACTTGAAAATGATATTTCTGGACATATTTTTACAATCATACTTTGTGAATAGTTTCTGTGAATGTTTGATTCTACAGTTGGACCTTGTTTTCATGAGGTATCGAGGGAAAACATTTATATCCAAATTCTTATTTCATTCCTATGTGGATGTCCATGTAATGATGTGATTTCATTGAAGGAAGATCATCTCCTTGGTTCAACTACAGTGTAACAAGGTTCAACTGTATCACGTGTGCATATCTACAATAACAGCATTGCTATAGATTGAATTTGTTCAACTGAGTGCATTGAAACTATTTAAATTGTACAACCTTTCTAAAGGACTGAAATAAGATTTTTTCACTACATGTATATTTTTGTCATAGTGAGACAAACTTTAATCATTTGCCAAACCCTCTGTACATTGTACATTACCTTCAACTACAATTACAAATTTTCACTGCACTCTGAACAGGACTGTTCATACACCTTAAAAAGGATTTGCTTTGTATGAGTGGAGACAGTTGTTGAACGTCAGAACCAGAGTATCAGAACATTTGAGGCGAAATGAATGTTTGTGTGAGCAAGAGGCTAACAAAAAGTTTGCTTCTTACAGATCTTATTTTATTACACAGTAAAGAAGGTCTCTCTTGTTAGTATGGTGAATCCTTGACAAAATTATATGGTTCCCCCAAATATCAAGAGAGAAATTCTTTAGTTTTTTTATCCATTGCGTAGTAATGTAGCATGCAGTTTGGAGCCATATGTCACAATCTTCCATCACATGGAAATGATGATCTGAAATTAACCGGCAGTGCTGATTTCTGGTGGCAAATGCTGTGGAACTTACACCCGGTCCTTCCAAGAAAACTTCACAACATCAATTGTTTGAGGAGCAGATGCTTTTGTGCAGACAGAAGACCGCGCTGAGGATCGAGCCTTCTATACACTTTTTTTTTCATACGTTGGATCTACAAGCTCCATGGATTCTGTGTTTCTTTTTCTTTTCCCCCTTGAACCTGATTGGCCAGTCGTGTATTCATACTCTTTTAGAGATGCCAACTGTTCAGTGCATGATTTACAAATTAATGGCTTTAGCTCCTGTCACATAGGGCCCGGAAGCAACACGATTCAACACGACTCGTCGTTCTGAGGCAGTGTTCTGTGAATTGTGAAGAGTCGTGTTGAATTGTGTTGCTTCCAGGCCTCTATGTGACCGGGACCTTAGCATATGGTTATTGTGTGTTCTCTTATTAGAGAAGGCATGATAATTATTCACTTTTAAATTCCTATCATACATATTTGTGAATGGCTGGCATCTTTGCTCTTTCATATGCATGTGCAGTACATGTAGTATGTACTAGAACAACTTGCCAACTAGTTTGCCGATTCTACATGTAGCTACGTGCTTCGATTAGCAAGCAAAAAATGTAGTTCATTGTGCATGCATATGAATGCAAGATTTCTTTGAACCTACATGTATATGGGCAATTCCTTGAAAAGTGTTGCCCTTTTAATAGGCTAAAAGTGGTAAACATCTTTATCCTATAATTCAGGGAAACTTCTTTAAATTTGATACAAATGTAATGTTATCTCTTACATATTGGCGTTAAGAATTTGATGGATTTCATTGTATGTTTGGTGAGCGAATCAGCGGTTGCTGAGATGTCAAATGTTACAGATTATACATGAGGTCTCTTTTCATATAAACTCAGGGCTTTCTATGCAAGTGAACAGCTGAGAGTGCCATGTTTTCTTTCACTTTCAAGCAACTGTTTTGTCATTCATGTTTAATTTTTACCTCATGCATATTCTGTAATGGTTGGCATACATGTAAATTTTCTTGGGAGAACAGACATGACACCTACGTTCGTTCAACCACTCAAAAAAATACCCAGATGATTTGTTAATGTTGAATGTGGTACCACCTTCACACATCTATTCAGCTTGAAAAAAAAAGTTGATGTGTATGTGGTAAACAAGTGCCAAAATATGTGCAAGAGAATTGAAGGAAGGGAACTGTAGTATTGTTGCTCGCAACTATAATCTGATCCATGTTCCTTGAATTACAGTACATGAGCAATATTATACCTAGTTACACCTGTACCACTGCAAAATGTCCATTTCCAAGATCCAACAGGGTATACACCATAAATGCAAGTGAACATTAAGAACTCTGGATCTATGCATGATGTAAATGGTGGTCTTCATAGCAAGCAAACCAACCATTTGTTTTTACTTAATGTCATGGAGTTACTGAAACAAAAAAATTAGACATGAGGCAGGTTTGCAAATAGATGCAAAGTTTATGCACAAAGGTTGTTCTTGACAACGCAAAAGCTTGTTTGACATGGCAATAAATTATGTATGGAAACTGAATTCAATTATGGGAGAATTGTTACATGTTGTAACAGGTTGAAGGAAAACTGTGTTACTATGTTTGTTAGTAAGAAACTTTCATTAATGTGAATCTAATACAGTTTGAATTAAACTGGCCTATTACATCTCGCTGAATTATAAAGGCTTCATTTGCCAACATGAATCAGATTTGGGTGCCTAGCAATACCACTACATTGATGTTTTCTCAGCGAAGATTTGAAATGAGAGAAAGTGTTTGTGGTAGCATTGTGCAGTACTTGTAAATGCTAAAATTTTCATGATCTCACCCAGAAATTAGAGCAAAACCAATTTTGACTGGACTGAAGTTCCAAAGCAGATTTTCATTCTCTCTTTGTAATGCAACGTTTGTTTTTCACTGTTCATACCCAATTAATGTTGGGATTCGAAATGTACTCTGGAGCATGAGAATTTGGCTTTTACACGACCGGAGATACTACAGATCAAGTACGAGTGTTGGGTTTAGTCCTATGTGAGAGCGAGCATATTGATATGATAAGTATAGAAGAGGAGTAAATTTTCTTGAGTGAAGGAATGATGAGTTTGTGTCATTTAGTGCGTCATACGTGAAATGTTACGTAGAAAATAAGAAGTGTGTGTGTACTTGCAGTTTCCTTGGATTTGTGAATGCTTGTTGGTATATATAATTGATACATCTTGTGTGACTTGTCTGATTTTCTTTTTTGCAAATACCTGCAATATATTTTCTTGGCTTTTATTTTAAGATAACAGGTTGCGAAGAATTCTGACTTGCTTGTGTTCCTGATGCTGTGATGATCTGAAATGTATTTTTGTGCACTTGTGTACAAGTTACATGCAAAGAATTATGTTTTTATAGTTTTTATCATGTTACATCGTTTCTGCAAATGTTATAAACCTATTTATATGGAGAGTACAGGCAACTCTACCTAAGTCGAATCTCTTAGGACCACATTATATCTATTTGACTTAAAAGAAATTCAAATGAGAAGAGGTAGATAATACAGGTGTTTGTAATTTGTTCTTACAAATCATATCAACTTAGGCGATCTAGTAGTTGACTTTTACTTGTTCGACTTAAGGCCACCGCACACTACACAACTTTTAGTCGTACGACCATGAGACCCATTTTGGAAATACTAAAACACGCTATGATACGTTGTTTTATGGCGATTTACTTGTTACTTGAAACCTGATGATGTTGAAGTATCAAGTACCTTGCCGTGAGACAACGTATTATAGCCTTTTACAGTTTTTGAAAAATTGGTCTTAAGGTCGCACAACTAAAAGTCGTGCAGTGTGCGGTGGTCTTTAGGCAGAGTTGACTGTATTAAAATTTTGTAAGCTGTATGCAATGTAATTAATATTTTTATTCAAAGTAATAAGATGAGATACATGTAAGCAGTCTACATGTCTTATTGGAAAGGAACGTGCAAGATGAGCGGACACATGTACGTCGTCATGTACCCGAGTGATGTCACATGGGAAGAAGAATTGCCTCTTCTATGACGACACCCCTCCATCTGAGACCATGAACAGTGGAAATGGCAAAAACAATCCGTTTCTTCGGATTACTGCAGTGTATGAATACTTTGCGCTGGAAACTCTATCTTGTCCTACAAAGAATACATATCCTGTGAACTTTGGTGGAAATCAATGCAGTAACAAGACTTTTGAATCCTCACATTTTTCTGTAGTGCAGAGAATGATGTTTGCAAGAATCAAAACCCAGACATGTTATTTCTATCAAACATCTTGATAATCAAGGACGCAATCAAATCGACAGTCTTGAATTTGTGATCTACAAAATCCTGAAATTCTAATGACACCTGTCTGGATATCGCTGAAGAACCGCTGGAAGTGTTGACTTGTCTGAATATAACAAATTACATATTCTGAAGTAATGTTACTTCAAAGTATACAAAAGATAACAAAATAGAAAAATTTGTTCTCTTGGAACATCTGTTAATCAGTAATTTAGTAGTCGTGTTGTAATCAGCTTTTAAAAGGTTCTCTCTGGGGGTTCCCATTACATTCAGTAACAGAGGTATTTCGACTCACTGTCGCAAGAATTTGTAATCTCATTCAGATGAAAGATGAACAGACTTGAAATAGATAATGTGTAGACTTTCGTAGATTCCTTTGACTCTTTACATTCAATTTTCATACAAATCCTATTATGCATTGCCTACCAGCGACTAAAATAATATTAGCTATACAATTCTGCTCTTCTAGTTAGTCTACAGCTTTATGAATTATGCAAATTTTCATTTTAGAAGAGTTGATGAATTTACATTCCATAGACTTACAGATAGTAGCTAACAATGGTGAAAAGAATTTTGTTTTAGTTTTTTTTTTATTTATTTATCATTATATAATTATAGATTTTTGTTCATTTCTATCAGATTTCACCTGCTTTGTCAGTATCTTCGCTGTGCCATTATGAGGGTGCTGTTCAAAATCTAACTGCAACTTTGCAAAATGTAATGCGCATTTTCATTCGCGCACGGCATGCGCATTTAACAAGACGCGCATGAAACAATGACTTTGATTGGCACGTTCCGATCAACTGCAACTTTTGAGCAACACTCCCTATGTCTGTTGAATATTCATTACTTTAACAGCCAAGATAAGAAATGGCCACATGGTAGTTGATTGACTGAAATGTTGGATTTCTGCAGTCAGTCCCTCCCAATACGCTTGCTAATGGAAGGAATCTCAAAGGTCTTTTTGCACAGAATTTCTTTGATATTTGCAAAATGGGATTAAAGGATTTCATGATAATTCAAGCATTTAGATTCCCTCCCTGATATTCATGGATTTCAATATTTAGGATAGCTTTGAATGATTCCTTGAATGAAATACTGATGTTTAGTCATTTTAATGCTTTTAAAGATATATTTTACTTTCTGTGGCAACTGTTCAACTTAATCCAAGAGTGCTGCAGATTTCCAGCAATTTAAATGCTTAAAAGCTCTGAGAAGATTGGCAGCTACATGTATCGATACAATATTGAGTACACGCTGCGGGAGTGCATTGATTGACTATAGAATGAGCAGTACTTCCTCTTTCCAATGACCTTTGTATAGCCAATAATTTCTTTGACAGACTGCCAGTCCTTTATGTATTGTTCACAATGGTGTATCTTGGCAACAGCCGGTATTTAAGTGGAATCGTTACAAAGAATACAATTTTTCATGACATGAATTGATAGTGAGAGAGGCAGGGGTATCAGAGGTTTAATGCAATATATTAAGAACTTACCATATGTGCTCATTGCTTTTCCCTGATTGAGGCACAAACCATTCTCATATTCGTACCTGGTAAAAATTATTTGCTGCTGGTCGTTCCCACCCTCTTTCTATATTCATCTAATTACATATGTATTCTATGTGGAATATAATTATTTTTTACATTTTCCTTATAGGAGGATAATAAAAAGGAAAGCTAATCATTAGAAAATATTGATCCCCCATTATCTATGTTTTTAAAAGATGTTTTGTTTTGTTTTTCAATGAAGAAGATTGACATCTTTCAGGTTTACAGTTTTCATCCCCCACAAAAAATAACAATAAATAAATAACTTTATAAATAACAAAATCTTTGAATTATAACAAATTATTGAAAATGAATGAATGGTATTTTACTCACTCTCGCATGATCAGCAAATACATTGATTTTACCAGGGCTATAATACTTCTGTGCTGTATAAAGAAAACTCATCAACAAAATTACAGCTAAGCCAGTATGTTAACTTTGCTATTCAAGTAATTCATTGTGGCAGACAATGTATGATACATGTATATACTAAACTTAAAAATGAATTGATTTATAATATTGCAGGTATGTTCTGCTTGTAATAGGATGATAGGTAATTGTTAATGATTTTCATTATATTTATATTATACAAGTTTGAGCACGAAATTCATCCATATGGTAACTTTTTATGCTGTATTGGCACATTTTCACACTCTGCAGGCGAACATTAAAGGGAAAGTTCACCCTGGATATTTTACTGTTTCAATGATATGAAAATGATTTCTATAGCTTGTCAAAAATAATCTCCTAAATTATTTATATCAATAAGAAAATTTACTGTTATTCACATTTTTTTGTAAATCACTCTTTCAATCAGCAAATATGTACAAGTTGATGACATTTATGATCAACTCTATATGTATTGTACACAAAATTTCACATTTTTTCAAAAGTTGCAATATTTCTTATCAGTGGACAATTTATTTTGAGGAAAAACTGCTTTCTACATAATATACTTTGCCCATGTGATATGGAAAATATAACTTTTAAAAAAAAATTCAGGTACAACATGAATGGAGAGCTAGTTGGCAACATATGTCATCAAATATTGCTGATTTTGAAGAGCAAATAGTGAACAAGAATATGAAATTGGATGTAATATCCCTATTTCTGAACCAAGTATGAAATCAAGTTTGATCATTCCATTTTGATAACATTGTTTATAACATTGTTCAAATTATTTTTTTTTTTTTTTTATCGTTAAATATCTGGGGCAGACTTCCCCTTTAAGATTGAAATCCACATTGGTAATCCTATCTAAGCAGTCGGCCATATTGATACGCCTCTGTGGCCCCATATTGCCTTGGCCAGCCATTGATTGACACGCCATATGGCACACTATCATGTCTGCAATCATGAAAGTAATATATCAAGGCAAATTTGAATAGCTATTGTGGGAAATAGCAATTATGAATATCTTTGTTTACAATGAGTTTCATTGGATCTGATAATGAGAGTGTTGTGCAGTTTNATATTTTACTTTCTGTGGCAACTGTTCAACTTAATCCAAGAGTGCTGCAGATTTCCAGCAATTTAAATGCTTAAAAGCTCTGAGAAGATTGGCAGCTACATGTATCGATACAATATTGAGTACACGCTGCGGGAGTGCATTGATTGACTATAGAATGAGCAGTACTTCCTCTTTCCAATGACCTTTGTATAGCCAATAATTTCTTTGACAGACTGCCAGTCCTTTATGTATTGTTCACAATGGTGTATCTTGGCAACAGCCGGTATTTAAGTGGAATCGTTACAAAGAATACAATTTTTCATGACATGAATTGATAGTGAGAGAGGCAGGGGTATCAGAGGTTTAATGCAATATATTAAGAACTTACCATATGTGCTCATTGCTTTTCCCTGATTGAGGCACAAACCATTCTCATATTCGTACCTGGTAAAAATTATTTGCTGCTGGTCGTTCCCACCCTCTTTCTATATTCATCTAATTACATATGTATTCTATGTGGAATATAATTATTTTTTACATTTTCCTTATAGGAGGATAATAAAAAGGAAAGCTAATCATTAGAAAATATTGATCCCCCATTATCTATGTTTTTAAAAGATGTTTTGTTTTGTTTTTCAATGAAGAAGATTGACATCTTTCAGGTTTACAGTTTTCATCCCCCACAAAAAATAACAATAAATAAATAACTTTATAAATAACAAAATCTTTGAATTATAACAAATTATTGAAAATGAATGAATGGTATTTTACTCACTCTCGCATGATCAGCAAATACATTGATTTTACCAGGGCTATAATACTTCTGTGCTGTATAAAGAAAACTCATCAACAAAATTACAGCTAAGCCAGTATGTTAACTTTGCTATTCAAGTAATTCATTGTGGCAGACAATGTATGATACATGTATATACTAAACTTAAAAATGAATTGATTTATAATATTGCAGGTATGTTCTGCTTGTAATAGGATGATAGGTAATTGTTAATGATTTTCATTATATTTATATTATACAAGTTTGAGCACGAAATTCATCCATATGGTAACTTTTTATGCTGTATTGGCACATTTTCACACTCTGCAGGCGAACATTAAAGGGAAAGTTCACCCTGGATATTTTACTGTTTCAATGATATGAAAATGATTTCTATAGCTTGTCAAAAATAATCTCCTAAATTATTTATATCAATAAGAAAATTTACTGTTATTCACATTTTTTTGTAAATCACTCTTTCAATCAGCAAATATGTACAAGTTGATGACATTTATGATCAACTCTATATGTATTGTACACAAAATTTCACATTTTTTCAAAAGTTGCAATATTTCTTATCAGTGGACAATTTATTTTGAGGAAAAACTGCTTTCTACATAATATACTTTGCCCACGGGATATGGAAAATGTAACTTTTTCAAAAATTTCAGGTACAACATGAATGGAGAGCTAGTTGGCAACATATGTCATCAAATATTGCTGATTTTGAAGAGCAAATAGTGAACAAGAATATGAAATTGGATGTAATATCCCTATTTCTGAACCAAGTATGAAATCAAGTTTGATCATTCCATTTTGATAACATTGTTTATAACATTGTTCAAATTATTTTTTTTTTTTTTTTATCGTTAAATATCTGGGGCAGACTTCCCCTTTAAGATTGAAATCCACATTGGTAATCCTATCTAAGCAGTCGGCCATATTGATACGCCTCTGTGGCCCCATATTGCCTTGGCCAGCCATTGATTGACACGCCATATGGCACACTATCATGTCTGCAATCATGAAAGTAATATATCAAGGCAAATTTGAATAGCTATTGTGGGAAATAGCAATTATGAATATCTTTGTTTACAATGAGTTTCATTGGATCTGATAATGAGAGTGTTGTGCAGTTTAACTAATGCCTGTAGTTATGCCAAAAGAGAATTGTTTGGAAGCCCTCCTATGCCATTTAAAAAAAAAAGCAGCAGATAAAAAAATACCATTTCTTGAAAATTTTCAAGCAAGATTCACACAAAGCACAAGTAAAATGAGGAAATTAGCAGCCAAAGAACAGTTGAAAATGAATTTTCAGATCTATTGGTTACGTACATGCATTAAATGCCACAGTGGTTTTTTTTTTCTTCCAATATTAGTGAATAAAAAAAAAAAAAAGACGATACTGGTCGGGCCGTTATCAAAGCATCAATCGATGGAGGGCATCCAAACAGTTATCTTTTTTTTGGCATTGTTTATATCACAAGTACAAGAAGTTTGATAAT
>BQKZ01002701.1:11120-44664 GCA_036244855.1 Temnopleurus reevesii | reverse complement strand
ACACCAGTTTACAGCATCATGCCAGGCCATGGACATGGAGGCCATAGCAAGGGACATGCTGCAAATGGCAGTGATGAACCTCTCAGAAGAACAAGCAGGAGGAAAAGACCCAGGGTAGGCAAAAACAACAAACAAAAAATGTCTAGATTTGTCTTTAACTTCAATAAAAAAAAACCAAGCAAACAATAAATGAATATGAAATCAATTCAAAATTAGTCTCTGTCCAAATGCCATTTAAGCCCCAACAATTTCAAGTTTAAGACGGATCGAAAACGAAAAAAAAAGACAAACAAAAAAGGCAAAACAAAGCAACAGCGACTTTTATTTACATCTCCATTTGTTTATATTAATTATGTTTTGGCCTCTGTTATTATAATTTTAAAAAAATATATATACATAATTCTAAATCTGTTTCCAAATATAAATCCAAATCCTCAGTTTTTCTCCTAGAGTGTAAATTTGCTTGTAAATAGAACTCTAATGTGCAGTGCAAGTAAGAATTCTTTTGGGTCCTTCCTATATAGCTTTGTATGTGAGCTGCATCAAGGGATTATTGGATCAAGTATCAAGTATAGTAATCACTTTTGAGATCTTCTTTCTCTTTTTTACTGTCTCTCATTTTCATGTAATATTTGGTCTCTTGTTCCAGGTGGAGTACCGGGAGATGGATGAGAAACTAGCCAATCTTTCTGAGGATGAGTACTTTTCGGAAGAAGAGAGACAGCACACCAAAAGAACTGCAAAGATCCCTGAAGAAGAGGAACCAGAGGAAGAACTTTCTGAACCCAAAGGTGAATTTATTTTCTGACAAGAGTTCCATATTTTTCCCCTGATAAAAGTCTAGGAAAAAGGGGAACTAACTTGTACATAAATATTGAATGCTTTAAATAAATCTACTTACAGGAACAACCATTGGACTGATTTATCTCTTTCAGTTATGTCTCTGTTACGAATAGAGAGAAGCATGTCCACATGTAGGGTAAAAGTGTGTTTTTTTTTAAGTGATTTTGAAGGCTTCAATGCCTTCAACAAATGTGTTTTCTCTTCATTCATACAACCTATCATTAATACCCCACTTTGTCAGGTGTAGATGCCCAAACAACTCTTATAAGAAAAATAGATTGTACTTGTGTGCTTACATCATTTCACTTCATTCACTATTGTTATTCCATGCAGGTTTGGAGGGTGCAGCTTTCTCTGCCCGTCTACCCCATGATAAGATGACATCACAGGAGGCTGCCTGCTTTCCAGACATCATACAGAGTCCTATGCAGACACAGAAACTATTCCTCTACATCAGGAATAGGATTGTAAGTGAAAGAGTTTTTATTGTCAGATTTATATTAAAGAATGACCGAACCTGCCTGCTTCGCTGACATCATACAGAGTCCCATGCGGACACAGAAGCTATTCCTCTACATCAGGAATAGGATTGTAAGTGATAGAGTTTTCATTGTCACATTTAGGGGGTGTTGCTAAAAAGTTGCAATTGATCATAAGTTGCAGTTGATAGAAAAGTGCCAAACAAAATCATTGGTTCATGCGCGTCTTGTTAAATGTGTATTCCATGCGCAAATGAAAATACGTGTTACAATTTGCAAAGTTGCCGTTGATTTGCAGTTGATTTTGAACAACGCCCCTTAGATTAAAGAATGATAGGGCCTTCTTGCTTCCATGACATCATACAGAGTCCAATGCAGACACAGAAACTATTCCTCTACATCAGGAACAGGATTGTAAGTGAAAGAGTTTTCATTGTCACATTTAGATTCATGAACGAATGAACCACAACATTAACAAAACATAATGTGACACAAAGTACAGGTAAAGTACAGGTAACTCTGTCACAAGTCACTAGTTTCCTTGTCACACAATTATTTATGGGAATCACTGCATGCTGGAGATGATTAAACTTGGGAATGCTAGGAATGGGTATCAATGATCAATTTTATTTGCGCACATCACAATTTGCGGCATGTTTTGTTTTAGAACATGCCATTAATAATGACATTGCATTCTAACATGTATCTCTAATGTATCTCAAACATGTATCTCTAGTGGAAGATTCAAAGGTAATGTGAAGAATGACTGTGCAATGAACATATCTCTAATATCATGTTTTTATCATGTTCATATTTTTCTGTCTTTTGTCCATGTCCCCTTAGCTTCAACTCTGGCTAGAGAACCCCAAAGTACAGTTAACATATGAGGTAGCTCTCCCACAAATTGAAGCACCATATAACAGTAAGTTGCTGGTTAACTGCATTTGAAAAGAGAAAGAGAGAATCTGGCGTGTACACATGGAAAATAATGTCTGTAAAGATAGAAATTAAAGAAAGTCCATGCTTCAAGCATGGAAATTCAGTTTTTGATAAAATAAACAACAAATGTGTGGAAATGATTCTACATTAAAGTGATTTGATAAACTAGCAGATTTTGATCCAAGTATACCTGTACGTCAACTTGAGCAAAAATATAATGAAAATATTCTAAAATTTTGCTGGTTCAAACCCAGAGGTCATTTTGCTGGGGGAATGAAAATGGCTCAACACATCTTTTATTTCTTCATTTCTTTTTGCTTGAGCACTGATAATTATGATAATACAGATTTTAAAATAAGCACTAAAACAAAGAATTTCATAGTGCTTATAATTAGTACAACAAAGATGAAAATAGCAAAAGACTGAGGCAACAGTCAGTTGTTGTGCAAAATGTTATTGATATAATTGCAACTTGCAATTGATTACAAGTCTCTTGCAATATTTCATATGTACTCTTTATTTATCATTATTTAATGTGTAAATTATGAATTTTTTAAAACCAGGTGATGTCCAGTTGATTTTCCGTGTGCATGCCTATCTTGAGAGGCATGGATATATCAACTTTGGTGTTTACAAGAGAACTCAACCACCACCACAGAAATCATCGTACAAGGTAAGTTGCTGATTGATGGATAACTTATTGTCAGTATCATTTGATGAAATGTTAATATTTATTTAAAGCTAAGCTGAATTTCTGGTGAAGAAACCTGATATTTTTTTTTTTTTTAAATTATTATACATCGGAAATGAAAGCAATTCTAATATTATTTATCATGCTCAAAAGCACATACATAAGTTTAAATTTAAACAACATTTTGAATAGCAATGTCAGCTGCCTGTCAATTTTTAATATTTTTTATGAAGATACTCAGTAATGATACATTTACATCTAGAATAGATGTCTGGATGATGATGATGTTTGAGCATTTTCTGTCAGATGTCCGATGATATATTGGCAGATATATTACTTAATTTATAGTCTGTAAATAAGTCTCATGATTTGGTGTGATATTTGTTCATTTTAATGTACATTTTGTTTTTGGTTGTTACCACTATTAAATTATAATTTATTTTTTTTTACTTCTTTTAGGTAATCATCATTGGGTCAGGTATCGCTGGGCTGACTGCGGGTAGGCAGCTACAAAACTTTGGCATCGATGTCACCCTCTTGGAGGCCCGCGATCGAGTGGGAGGGCGTGTGACCACCTACCGTAAGAACAATTATGTAGCTGACCTCGGCGCTATGGTGGTGACCGGTCTGGGAGGGAATCCAATGACCATTATCAGCAAGCAGGTCAATATGGAACTCGCCAAGGTCAAGCAGAAGTGTCCGCTGTTTGAGAGTGGAGGACAGATGGTGAGTATTGCCCACTGTTGCGGTGGTCGGCAATGGATGGGCCCGACCATCCACTGCTGACCACCAAAGCAACCGGAATTGATGACCATATGTTATCATAAAATTCACTACTTCCATCCAGCACTTAGCTGGAAGTGCATCTTATTGTAATTTCATGTTATGTACAGTAATATTATCCTTTAATTGTGACTTTTTAATTGTGCTATCGTATTTCCTTGTATAAATGAGACCTACACGTATGTGAAATATTAGAATCATTCTTCAAAATATTTGTTAAGATGTACAGAGCAAAAGTTGCCGCTCACTAAAGATTGTATCTTACCACATGCCAAAATATCACCCGTCACTAATTAGTTTCTACATGTAACTGTAATGCTGGTCTTGCCACACAAAATATAGGATGCAGAGTGCCAGCGGTGTCCTAATTTCTTTCCTTCTTTTGTTTTATTAAGCTTTTTGAGAAGGTACCAAAATCATTCGATTATTATTATTACAATTGTTTGGATGACAGATGATATTAAGATGTTGTGACCTCCTGGACGTGTGGTGGCCTCTATTTTGATTTTAATGATAATATTCATGGACTGAATCTATTTTCCTTTCTTCAACAGCAAATTCCAAAAGACAAAGATGAGATGGTAGAAAGGGAATTCAATCGTCTACTGGAGGCCACCTCCTACCTCTCCCATCAACTAGACTTTAACTACCTCCATGGCAAGCCAGTTTCACTTGGAGAAGCTCTCGAACTAGTCATCAAGTAAGTTGTAGGAAAGTTCCGTCACGACGTGAAAAGAACAAATTGAATAAAGTTCTGAAATCAAATAAAAAAACTATTACCTGTGATAATTTTGGAGTCCAGAGTCGGACACCTTCCTCAGAACTTTTCTGAATCGATGTACCGCCACATTGAAAAACAGCATGTGCTGAAATAAATGTATCAAATCAAATCAAGTTTGCAATCACTTTGTCTGGCTATGGCCAATCAGTGATCGATAAATAGGCTAATCTAGGCAGTCGCAAGATCAGGAACTAGCATTAGTTCACAATAGTCTGAGGGTGATGTCAGAGGTTACATATGGTAATTGTGACAAGTAATCTTATTTGGATTTGATTTGTAATACTAATTCATCTCATCATGGTATGTCCATGGGGTTGGGTCCACTTTTCATGCAAAGTCCATGTAACGTAGTGATCCACTTTGTCACTTCACCATGAAGATCAATTCAGATCTTCTTAAGCTTCGATCTATTGATGAAAATTGCTTTTTTTTTCTCAGTTATACAAATTTGGATTTGAACTCTTTTCTGGATTTGAAGGTACAGGTATACAAAAATTTCACTACGTTACATGGACATCCCACTGCTTTTGCATGTGCAAGAAATTGTCAGGTATCAAATTCCAATAAGCTATGGTCTTTGAGGAATACTTCTGGGTGAGATACTGTTATTGGGGTAATGTCATTATTGGACTGTATTTGCCTGGTTTGATAAAGCCACAGATTTAGGGATTTTAGATGTCACAAAAATGGACCCAACCCCGATGTATATCAAGACTTTACAAAATGCATCAAATTTTCTTCTCTATTCAGCTTGGTTAGCGGATACTAAATACTTAAGGGTATTGCTAGAAAGTTACAATCGATTGCAAATCAACTGCAAATCAGTAGCAAATCAAAAGATGCATTTTCATTCCCACTCAACACACGCATGGAACAATAATTTATGTGTGCAGATTAACTGCAACATGCGTTCAATTGCAGCATTCTACCAACACCCTGTTAGAATTAGAATTGGATATAATCTCTGTCACCCAGTTAAATCTTGAATGTCAAGGAATATATTTGAACTTGAACGGTTATTTAGAAATTCAACACTGCTCGTATAATTGACACGATAGTTTGCATGGAATTGACCGTATGTGGTCTAACATGTATTTAAAGATACTAAACAAAAAATCTTGTTTTTCCCAGATTGCAAGAGAAGCAGGTCAAGGAGAATAAAGGAGATTATCTGAGGAATATCATCAGCCTTCAAGAAGAATTGAAGCAAGTCCAATCAAAGGTATGTACAAACAACTTGCCAAAATTGTGGGTCGTCATGGTTGTGTAACCCTAAATTTGCTGTACTTGAGAATAGCTAAATAACATTCCTTCACCAAAGGAACACCCTTTGCAATCATGATGACGTAAGCATATGCTTTGTTTTTTCAAAACTGATTGTGAATGTTGGGCAAAAATTGAAAGTAAAATGTCAGCAATTGTTACAATAAATATATTTTCTGCAGTAGAGCGATCACACAAATCTTGAGGTGAGTGGGGGGGGGGGGGAATTGACCCATCCTCATTTACAAAAGAGATAGTGCCCTTCCATCGAACATTGAAATATAACTTCATACATGTACATTTTCTTTTTGTTTTTTGCCAGTTGCTCTCTCTACAAGACAAAATCAAGGAGTTGAATCGCCAGCACAAGAAAGCTGCAGAGAGCAAACAGACGAGGGACATCACAGCTGAGTTTGCAGTCCGTAGTAAGCTACGAGATCTCAATGCAGCATGCAAGGTATACCAAATTTGATTCATTTAAACTGTTGGAGATGTGATTTTAGTTTGATACACATATCCCATAGATTCCAGCTTGAATCCTCCCAGGTGTAGTGTGTAATGAGTTAACTATATGATAAAAAAATGTATATGTCTTTGTGATAATACAGAATCATATATGTTGGTCAAACCATGGAGTTTTTACGAGGAAATCAGTTTGCAAATTGATAGACGTATTCGTGCACGGTCTGCACTCTTTCCAAGAGTCACATACAATAATGATTTTGATGGGTGCATGAGACTACAAGTTTCTTCCAACACTTCCTATTTATCTGATTGCCATTTGGTGAGCCTGACTTTTGTGGTATTGAATTCATGTTGATTTGATGTACAGCGCCATGAGCGTCATTACTGACGGACCTGTGCGCTTCAAATAAGAAACCACCATTATTATTATTATTATTATTATTAATTAATAAATAGTTGTCCTTTAGACTTGACTTATATTACACATGAAGTACAGCCAGGCAAATGACTTTAGGTTTTATAGTAGAAAATGAATTCATTTTGATGCAGAGATTTACATCAGAAATTTGTATATAAGAGTGATGAGAGTCGAAATGGTATAAGAAAAGACAAATGAGGGGGAATAATGGGACTAGCACAAACAGACATAATGGCTCAAATAACTCTGACCAATTCTGTCTTTGTATTCTGTGTTCACAGGAATATGACGGTGAGAAGGAGAAACAGAAAGAGCTGGAAGAGAAGATTCTTGACCTAGAAAACAACCCTCCCAGGTAAATTACTGTTAATACCATCTATATTTGACAGATTACACAATTTCCTTCAGTAAGATAATTTTCATGATTAAATTTTCTTTTTCTTATGCAAAGAGATTTTCTACAAATGAAATGCTGTTAAGGTTTTTTTTTTATTTATGTATTTATTAATATCAAACCATAACATAAACAAACTTTGAAAATACAAGTGATCAGTTATGTAAATGTTGATATGAGAAGATAAGATTGAGATGATTTAGCTGTGGCATTTCCGGAAAGTAAGAAATTCAGGGGACGTACTGCTATTGCAAGAATGACGATAATGGCGATGGTGATGATAATGTAAAATGCACTTTATAAAACGCACATATCTATTCAGCGGAGTGGTCAATGTGCTTATTAAGTTTATATGACTCTCGCTTCAGCCTTTCAAAACACAAACATTTCTAAAAATCATTATTAATGTCAGTCTATTATAAACTTTTGGTTAACTGTAGTACAAAGTGGATTAATTCCTTGCTGAAAGAAATGAATACCTTTGATTTGAACCTACAACCCCATATCAAAAGACTTGATTCTGGGCCATGACTCCTATCACGATGTTCCATTTAATTTTCCTTCTTTTTCTACGTCTTCCCAATAGTGATGTCTACCTATCATCACGCGACCGTCAGATCCTCGACTGGCACTTTGCCAACCTAGAGTTTGCCAACGCCACACCTCTCTCCACCCTCTCCTTGAAGCATTGGGACCAGGATGATGATTTTGAGTTTTCTGGCAGTCATCTGACCGTTCGCAACGGCTACTCCTGCGTTCCAGTTGCCCTGTCAGAGGGACTTGACATCAAGCTTAACACAGTGGTCAGACAGATCAAGTATACATCATCAGGTAAGATTGTAGCGCCCCCCCCCCCTCAATTCAAGGCTTAACGGTCCCGTTTTTTTATGCCTCCGCCATCGTAAGGTGATGCCAAAGGCAATATTGATCCTCTTGTCCACGCAGAATTGTTCAAATGAAATACAAGTTTTTTTTAGGATTCCCATTGCCACAGGATTGTGATGGGAGCTCTATAAAGCATGCATGTGTATACTTGGAAAATCTTGTATTGTCATGTCTGGCAGGGGTGTTGTGGATCAAAGAACTAAAGTGAGCGTTTAGCCCTCTGAAAGTATTTGTTCTTTATCCTCTTTGAATAAACCTTTGGGTGCGCATATTTTTTTTATTTCCTTCATTTTGTCACTAAAATATGTATTGGCATATATTAGCCTTGAAATGATTTTCCTAAACAGCTAAGGTTATGTAGGATTTGTATGAATCACCATTGTTGGCTGTTTCTCCCAAACTTCAACAAGGTTTGAATACATATTTCAGTCACCTCTGCCTTGATCACACATGTGTTCTCCAATAATCTCTACAGTCAAATGGACTTTTGTCAAACATTTCATTGAAACAAGTATTTACCCTTTTGTGCGTCAAACTTCTTGGAAGTAATACTGATTGTTGTAGTCCTAAGAGATCTGACTCGAGCAGAATATACTTTCATTCTTCAACAATTTACAGTCAACCGTTCCCAGGTCAAATCTGTTTGAACTGCAAAATTTGCAACATTTTACTTCAATGATTATTCATCATATGACAATTTAACTGAGACAAATTCCATTTTATTTAACCTTTAGGTGTTGAGGTCGTGACCCAGAGCATCAAAGGTCAAGGTCAAGGAGCAAGCACTACCTACAAGGCTGATGCAGCGCTATGTACCCTACCCCTAGGAGTGCTCAAACAGGCCCCACCAGTGGTCCACTTTTCACCCCGACTCCCAGAGTGGAAGACAAGTGCGGTACAGAGAATGGGCTATGGTAATCTTAACAAGGTAGGTCCAATTATCCTAAGACAGTAGCACTATGTACCCTACTCTTAGGAGTGCGCAAACAGGCCCCTCTAGTGGTCCATTTCTTGCCCCAGCTTCCAGAGTGGAAGACAAGTGCTGTACAGAGAATGGGCTATGGCAATCTTAACAAGGTAGGTCTATCTTATATGAAAACCTCACACCACTCATCAATGTGAGTCCGTTTCATTTAATGAAAAACAGGTTGTTCTCAAGACTGCTTTAAAAGTGTGATTTTACTTTTAGTAACCGCAGAGCAACCCCAAATGTTTAATTATGTGATGTAACCGCATCACAAACATTCTTTAAATATTTGGAATTTACACGAGGATGACAAAATATCTCTATGTTCCAACATCATCTCAATTACATCATAAAGATATACAACTCAGTTACCAAAGGTTTATTGATGTGTTTTGTGACGTTTGTCGGAATAAGATAGATTTATAGTGGGATATAAATTTAAGTATAATTTTTGTTAATATCATTGCCTGTCCATACCAGGTGGTGATGTGCTTCGACAAGTGCTTCTGGGACCCAGTCATCAACCTGTTTGGTCACGTGGGAAGCACCACAGCAAGCCGCGGAGAGCTCTTCCTCTTCTGGAACCTGTACAAGGCTCCCGTCCTGTTGGCTCTGGTGGCTGGCGAGGCAGCTCAGATTATGGAAAATGTTGCTGATGAGGTCATTGTTGGGCGTTGCATCACGGTGCTGAGGGGAATATTTGGAAACAATGCTGTTCCACAGGTAGGATTTTAACCCAGACTTTACATAAGTTTCTTATAAGATAGAGTCTGACCTCTCCTTTCCTTCCTCCTTTTATCTGGACCTCTTTCTAGAGTCGCCCATATGATGGTAAATCACTTATCCAGATATACATGTAGCTGGTCCCAACATATCCAGATAATAGAACAGTAGTTGAACATCAATTTTTATTGAAATGAAAGTGCAGCCATATATCAGATGGAAAGGGCACAACATTAATTCTGGCCGAGTTTGTCACCACAAATTAGATAATACAATAAGAGCTGGTTGTAAGCAATTTGTAATCAATTGAAAATTTAGAGGGGAATTGTGATTAGAAAATAGACATGCACCAATGGTGTTTTGATAATTCCAGTGATGATCAAATGCACATAAACTTTCTGCTACCCCCACCCACGAAGGTCGACGATCAACTCTGTTGATTTTTGTTTTTAATACCTCTTCTAAGTTAAATTTCCTATCACAGATATTTTTTAGTTCCCAAGAGATTTGACTTAGATAGAGCTACCTGTTGATGTTTGTCTAGTTGTTCAAAGAGACATAACATTATTATTATTATCATTATTATTATTAGTAGTAGTAGTATTATTAAAGTCATATCCTTAACATCATTTAAATCCTCCAGCCCAAGGATGCTGTTGTGACCCGCTGGCGTGCTGACCCCTGGTCCAGGGGATCCTACTCCTACGTTGCGGCAGGCTCATCCGGTAATGACTACGACCTCATGGCAACGCCCGTCACCCCTACACCCATTGTGCCTGGAGCGCCACCCCAGGCCAATAACCAACCTAGGCTGTTCTTCGCTGGCGAACACACAATCAGGAATTACCCTGCAACCGTGCATGGGGCTCTGTTGAGCGGGCTCAGGGAGGCCGGTCGCATTGCAGATCAGTTTCTTGGTTCTCCGTATGCTCCGCAACCTGCCAGAAGATAATTGCTCTGAGTCTTTCAAAAAGAACTCTAAAAAACGATTGAATCCTGGGAAATTAATGTCTATGGAGATTGCAATTCAGCAAGCAATGGGAATATTCTAGCACTGTTATTGACACATTTTTGTTTAATTTTGTAGAACACTGCATGACTTTTATTATCTCTTGACTTTTACGTCTTCTACTTTTGGTAAACTACATCGTGATAGATATTTTTCAGCTTGGATATCATGAAGTCATTGCTTATGCTTGTCAAAATAGATTGAATCTTTGTATAAAGTCATCATTTGTGTATCAGAACCTGCATTAAATTTTGATTGACTGCACAACCAATAAGTATTCTTTGACACGCATTCGCACCCTAACATCCCAGGTTTAAACTGCAATGGATATTGAAGTGCAAATAAATGTGACAAGTTTGAAATGAAGTATTATCTTTTTCTAGCAATGAAATAAACTTAAATCTTATTAAAGGACGGCAGTACTTGCATGTCTTTCTGGAATAGTTTCAGAAAATGCATTCTGTGCAAGCTGGAATGTCTTGCCTATTTTAAGTCAAACTAGTGACAGTGCTACATGTATGTATAGAGAATGAAATGAAAACAAATGTAAATATTTGTGTATGTGTTTGTAAGACATATTCAATATCATTGTCTTACACCCTTTTTTTATTGTCTTTTCTTTTCTTAATCGATCACGATGGCCATATTTTTTTTTACCTGTTGTGCATGTTTTCTCATATTTTTTGTACAAAACATTTTGATAGCCTTCTCAAGAATTGTAGATTATGATTCCTGTGTGGAAAAAATGCAATGTTGATTCGTATAGATAAAAATGTATTTTCTGAGAAAGAAACATACATGTAACTCTGCCGAGGTCAAATCTCTTGGGACCACAGAAATGTGTTCAATTTTCGAAATTTTACTTACAAGAAGTAAACGACAAACCTTTGGCATGATTTCTTGCACAACGTAACTTCAACTTTGGCGATATTTCGACTTAGTTAGGTTCAACTTATGTAGAATATTGACAACTAGGAAGGGAATATTGTCAAGTCTGCCTAAGTCAAACCTGCCTTAGTCGAATAATTGCCAAAGTTGATGTGATTTTTTTAGGTAATCAAGTAATAATGTGTGATATTTATTTCTACTAAATTGAATTTATCCAATGGCAAACATATTTTTGTGATTCCAAGAGATTTGACCTCGGTAGAGTTACCTGTAGTTCAAGCTACTACCCAGGCCAGAAGTGATCTTGAGAGCCCTACTAGTACAGTCCAACCTCGTTATGAAGAGTTTTCCTGGTCCCATTTTTTGTATTTTGGCCCTGATATAACAAAGATCTTGTTATAACGAGGTTTGACTGTATTCTCTCAGGAAGACAGGCTCAGAGATACCACAGATTAGCAATTGTCCTGGGGGGTGTTTCACCAAGTTATGAAAGACTTTGAGAACGGCTTTATGCATGACTTTGTTCTTGTGCTGAATTATCGAGAATCATACGCATATCACTCTCACTAACGTACTCCAGTCTTTCTTAGGTGTACATAACTTTAAGAACGATTTGGTGAAACACCGCCCAGGCCCCAATACCCAGCGGTCAGTATTTGCTTTATGCGCACTATTTCTTTTCTTTATTCTTTGAAATCATGATTTTGTTAGAACTTTTATTTGCCTCTATAATGGAAGTATAGAAGTTAGTAAATTGCACAATGCACTTTTTTCCAGTGCGTATCTAGTGTAGTGCTCAGTGCCCTGGAATCTTCATTTGATGAACTACTGGTGTTATAAAAAATGTGAAACATAGTCCTCGCGTCATACCCTTTGTCATATAACAGGTGATTATGTCATGTTTACATCGTGTTGTTCAATCTTGGCAGCTACAGCAGCCCCAGTTACGTAAAACGAACCAGGTTCTGGCAAGTAATAATAATAATAATGAACGGCTTTTATATAGCGCTATCAGCTCTTCATGAGAATTCACTAAGCGTTCTACAATTGCAGCATTATCGCCCTGGCTTTAGCAGTGCAGCTATTAAGGGCAGAAGCTTTTTCAAGGAATATATTCATATCAGGTACCCATTAATCTCACCTGGGTTAAGTGCAGCACAATGAGGATGAATTTCTTGCTGAAGGAAATTAACACCATGGGTGGGATTCGAACCTACGACCATCTGGTTGACAGGCGAGAGTCAGAACCAGAGATGCCACAAGGGTCAGATGAAATGTCCTGAAATAGTGAGAAAATTGCCTGAAAACTGGCACTTGCCTATACTTTTGTACACAAGCATCTCACCTCATTTCCTGAAATCAGGAAATTTCCTGAAATGTGGCATCTCTGCAGAACCACTACACCATGGCATCTCCACTTTTACCTCCTGATGGGTCAATGCTGTACACTGCATTTTTTATTTGTCCATACAATTTTGCTCTTCTGAAAGCGGGTTTGCTATGGCTGCTTAGAACATGGTGTATAGCATCACATACAGTCAACCTAACATAAGTCGAAGGACTTCTCTCTATATTCCGTAGCGTTTAGCCATCATGAGTACACATTGAAGCTATTTCATCAGGTCCAGCAGATTCAACTTAGGCATGGTTGACTGCATTTTAATATAACACTTGTAGACGCAAGAACAAAATTCTAATTCAATTTTCTATGTTTCTCTATATTTGTTTAACACAATTATGAGGACAGCACACGTAACCATTCATTCCAATGTATTTCATGTATTTTCATATTTATTGACTCATGTTGAAAATAAATGTTTCCAACAAAAGCATGGAGTATCGTATCTTTTTTTAAGTGTAATATTTGAGAAAATCAATCTTTTCAAGTATTTCAAGTAGACAAAAATTCATTGCAAAAACAGTTAATGATATTCACATATATTATAATGTGTTGGACATCTCTGGAAAACACAAGATAGATGCCAATTTTTATTTTTCTTTCAATTGCCTCTTTGGGGGTGTTGCTCGAAAGATGCAAACAATTTATCTCATTGAAAGTGTAGTTGATTTTATATATTGGCAATATGCAGGATAACATGCAAATTTTACGTGTACTCTTGCTTTTGACAACACAATAGCTCGCCTGAGGCTTGAAGGACTAATCAACAACTATGCAAATGCATTCAAAGTATTGTAGTTCCATTGTTACAAATACCACATAACTGCCTATTAGTTGGCAAGAGACTTGCATAGATTTGAATGTATTAGTAAACCGACCTATTGATTACAACTGCCTGGCAACGCCCAAAAAGAAGGCATATGGGTTGTGGAAATTGAGAGACCTCTACAGGTATCAAAAACAATATTTTGTTCCTATTTCTCACAAACAATCCTTGATGTTTTTTTTTCTTAAAGAAGTAGGAGGATTGTTGGGCTAACAAATTAAAATTTCGTGTGTACTTATCTCCCAGGAAGTAACTTTACAAAATAAACATAATATATAATTTGACAACGTAATAGAAAATGTTGTAAATAAATGTGTGCAGTAATTCATTCAATACTCGCAGTGAGTGTAATTGCATAGAGGAAAAATATCAAGAATATAAAACACTGTAAATGATTCAAATGAAAATAATTTAAATAGAATACAAAATATTTACAATTCATTAAAATAAAGTCATACAAATACAGAAGTGTTCCAATATTACATTTCAGTGAATGTGCATTTCTATTTGATTCATCATGACAGAGAAGCTAAACATTATTTCTGAACTTGAGATAGACATAATTTATACAAAATAAGAGTTGCAAATTGATTGCTTACAAAATTCATCCAAAATATATTATGGTCAATGAAAGTTTTCAAACTGGAGGCAGAATCACAATCAGTTGATCCACACCCATATTTAAAAACAGAAGAAAAAATGATAAGAAGAAAAAAATTCAATTATTATTATAATATGCAACATCAGTATAAATTTGTTTTGCCGTTATTTGTTTGCGGCATAATTGTTTCATGAAACGTTACTCTTGACCTTCACCACGGTGTAATATCCAATTCAATAAAATTGTGGGTATTAAATGAGAGAATTCCGCCTCATTAATGTAATGATCCTTTTATCATTCCCCATAATGTATATCACAGTAATTTTATATGTAATTTTACAACCAATTTTGATCATGGCACAAATCGTCTGCCCTTCCAATTCCTACCTGGACATTAAAAAAAATAGTCAAAATAAATATGATTTCATAGTAAAATTCCAAATAATTTTAACTTGTAAACCATGAGGAGTTTGTAAAGAACAAGTTGGAGAGAAGGAATGGAAAAAGGGAATGACTTTGGAGAGAAGGAGAGAGGAAGTCAACAGAACAAACGAGAACAGAACAGAAGGGAGGATAATAAGATAGGAGGAAAAGGAGTTGGAACACACAAATGAAAATTGCACTGAGACCAAAAACATTACTTCTAAATCGCGCATTCTATGGCAACAATTTTGACAGGCTTCTCAAGATTAATTCTTATTACAATAAAAAATTCATTAAAAGAAATGCCCCAGAGCAAGTGAAGTGTCTTGTTAAACCCTGCTGCTTCATTTCGCAATTAAGTTCTTGGAACAAGTACATGAGAAAAGAATTGAGGGAATTTAACATCTTCCTCAATGATCCTCGGCAAATCCCTCCGGTAGCTGGTAATTTCACAGAGAGTTTTAGAGCACCCTCCATTTCTGTTTTGATCAACTATGCTATTTGGTTAACATCCTCCCTCTTCATAAATCCATATCCTGTAATGTACCCCGAGTTGGTCCAACCTTAACTTTGACAGGCAACCTCACAGAGAGCTTTATAGCATCCTCAATTTCAGTTTTGATCAGCTGTGCTACCCTGCTTACATCCTCCCTCGTTACAAATCCATATCTCGTAGTGTACCCCATGTTGGTCCAACCTTAACTTTGACCAATAACTTCACAGAGAGCTTTAAAGCACCCTCCATTTCCATATTGATAAGCTACATTTAGTTTGCATCCTCCCTCCTCATAATAAATTCATATCCTGTAGTGTATACCATGTTGGTACAATCTTGATTACTTCACAGAGAGCTTTATAGCGCCCTCCATTTCAGTTTTGATAAGCTGTGCTACCTAGTTTACATCCTTCCTCCTCATAAATCCATATCATTTAGTGTACCCCAAGTTGGTCCAACCTTAACTTTGACTGGCAACCTCACAGAGAGCTTTATAGCACCCTCCATTTCCGTTTTGATCAGCTGTGCTACTTGATGTACATCCTCCCTCCTCACTTCATAGATGAGCTCATCGTGTAGCTGAAGCACCAGGAATGCTCCAGAGGGAGTGGAACCAGTACTGGAAGTCTGCAGTCTCCTGCTCTTCCGACGGCTTGGAAGAATGCCTATGGATGGACGATAAAATTGAATAATCACAAAATGTACTTGGATACTAATTTACACTTCCTGTAAGTATTACGTGGTTTGGTCGATATCTGATAGACAATGAGAATCAAATAATTCAATTGAAGCCATGTAAAAGAGAATGGATTACATAATAGGTTTTGACAAACAAGCTTTCGAGTTAAGTCGAATACGGAATTATCTTGGCTTCGCCCACTTTATTTCTAGGAAGTATGTTAGATATATGTATCATAGCAAATCTTTGACAAACAAGTTCTTCAGTACTATCGAATATGGATTCATATTGAACTGCTTTATTTCTGAAAACTTTGTTAGCTATCTGTATCACAGCAAATCTTTTGAAACAAGCTCTTCAAATAAATCAATCTTGATCACACCATTGCTAAAAACTACAATCTGTATCACCACAAATCTTTGACAAAAAAACTCTCTAGGTATCAATCAATCTTAATCATGGCTGCTCTATTTCTAAGAACTATAATCTGTATCACCACAAATCTTTGACAAAAAAATTCTTAAATTAAATCAATCTTGGTCGCACCTGTTTTATTTCTAAAAATTATACAAAATTTCTGTATCACAGCAAATCTTTGACAAAAAAAAAAGCTCTCCAGTTAATCGATATAAATTCATATTGACCTGCTCTATTTCTAAAAACTTTGTTAGATATCTGTATCTAAGTAGATCTTTGATAAACAAGCTGTTCAGTTAAAATGAATATGGATTCATATCGACCTGTTTATTTCTAAACTCTTTGTAAAATATCTGTATCACAGCAAATCTTTGACAAACAAGTTTTTCAAATAAATCAATCGTGAGCATGCCTACTTTATTTCTAAAAACTTTGTGAGATATCTGTATCACAGCAAGTCTTTGACAAGCAAACTCTTTAGCTAAATCAATCTTGGTCGTGCCTGCTTTAGTTCTAAAAATTATAATCTGTATCAAAGCAAATCTTTGACAAACAAGCTCGTCAGTTATATCGATATGGATTCATACTGACCCGCTTTATTTCTAAAAAAAACTTTGCTAGATATCTGTATCACAGCAAATCTTTGACAAATAAAACAATTAAATCAATCTTGATCACAGCTGCTCTATTTCTAAAAACTATAATCTGTATCACAGACAATCCTTGACAAACAAGCTCTTCAAATAAATCAATCTTGGTCGCGCCTGCTTTATTTCTAAAAACTATGTTACATATCTGTATCAGAGAAAATCGTTGACGAAAAAAACTCTTTAGTTAAATGAATCTTGATCAAGGCTGTTTTATTTCTAAAAACTATAATCTGTATCACAGCAAATCTTTGACGAACAAGATCTTTAGTTACATGAATCTTGTACACCTCTGCTTTATTTCTAGTCACAGTCAACCGGAAGTAAAGGTGAAGCAATGCCAACACGTCAACTGCACTCGTTCGTTCACTCCCAAAATCAGTTTTTATATCAGTTGAAAAATTCCAGATGACATCACAATGGCATGCCCAAGTGCTCGTCTATGGGCTTGTCGAAGATCAGTGAGAGATGGGAGAATCAAGAAATGCTTGTCACAGATTAATCATTGCTGTGAAATAACAATGCGCTACTGCGCAAAATTCAGGTCGACTGTGACTCTGATAATAATAATAATAATAATTGTACATTTATATTGCGCAATTTCCATAGGAATATACTCAACTGCGCATAACAAGCAATCATAATAAACAGAGAGCTCTATGAAGTGCTGCAATCATGCGCTCTTCATGATGAAGGAATGAAACTGATCAACCCATCTTTCATCAGATGCACGTTCGTTTTCTACCGTCCACAAGCCACTATTATAAAGAAGTTCCAGTTTATCTAGAATACCCACCTAATTCCTCTTCCTGCCTATGTCTATGACTCCTCTTGGTGGCCGGATAGTCAGCGGCTAACCTTTGGTCAATCTTGACCATCGCAGTCTTGACCAGGTCAGCTGCTGACCCCTGGACGGTGGTGTTGACCGCCTGCCTCTCAGCCTGGCTCCTGGCGCCAGGGTTGGTGTGGTGGATTGACGGGAGGTAGCGTCGGCGGCCGGTCAGCGTCTGAACGTAGCCGTTTTCCTTGCATTGCTTCACGACGTCCAGCATGTAGTTCCTCATACCTGATCGAAAACAGAGTATTAAGAAAGCTTTGTGAGGAATCAAATTGATGAAGACTCTATATGGCAGAAGTATTCTATTGCAGACAAACTAAAGAACATCATAACAAAGTTGATATATTTTTTTTTACAATTACTATTATACAGTAAGGTATGATTTTTAGTTCTCAAATTTGTACTCTTATCACATTGCACTGAGACACTACAATTTTCATGATGATCATTATAATTAGTGACAATTTTAATATAGCATTAAAATGCCCTTTAATCCAGTTCCCTGCAACGACTTGGTGAGTAACCAAATGATCAGCAGTCAACATTCACATTTTTTCTGAATAAAATTTTTTTTTTTTCTTTAAACCTATGGCCCCCCTCAATGTTTCGCCCCGCCATACCGCCAAATAAAGTTTCTGCGCTCTTGCGCAATTCTGACTTTTTCATATCAAATCTCACACAACTGTTGAGACCAAATTTGCGATAAAGTGGGTATGTGGTCTTGATGTTATATGTGTTTGAAAATCACCTTACTGAACAGCCCGGTAGAATTAAGATTAAAGACTTCAACCTACCCTTGTACTGTGACTAGAACGATTCTATAACAGCTGCTGCATCTTCTTCTTATACACCTAGCTGCTCCCCCAGTGCTCGAGCTCCTATACCATAGATAATGCCATAGCACATTTGACACTGTACATGTATAAGCTGAAATGTTGGCTTGTACAGTAGACACAGCATATAAAAGCATATGTGATAATGGGATGGTTTGTTTCCGTCAAAATAGCTACCTACCTTTGTACTGTACCTTGAATGATTCCATAAATGCAGCAGCATCTTCCTCACATACACCCAGCTGCTCCCCCAGTGCTCTTGCTCCTATACCATAGATCATGCCGTAGCACATCTGATACTGTATAAGCTAAAATATTGACTTATACAGTAGACACAGCATATAAAAGCATATGTGATAATGGGATGGTTTGTTTCCGTCAAAATGGCAACCTACCCTTGTACTGTGCCTTGAATGATTCCATAAAGGCTGCAGCATCTTCTTCACATACACCCAGCTGCTCTCCTAATGCCCTTGCTCCTATACCATAGATCATACCATAACACATCTATATAAAAAAGACAATAAGAAAAGGATCAGTCACAAGGCTGCAGGTGTTAATGACATTCATTTCTTCTTGTATTTTAGCATAAAGCGATTGCAAATTATGAAATTGTGATATGGAGCACATTTCTATGTATATTTCGAACTGCTAATTCCACTGCTCTCTGATACTCACAGTTTCAAAACATTTTATTTGTATGTAAAATCAAGTCATGAAATGACAATTATCTGTTTGAACCAAAATTCTGTGGCATTTTCAAGGAAATAAAAGCGTGACTGTACTTGTTGCCAGAGTATGTGCTCCTAGGAAATAAGAAATCTTTGCGAAGTATGTAACTTTTGCATACTTCATGTGTTACATATTCATAGTTCATTTTTTTAGTTGAAATGAAAGTAAAATGGTATCCGGAAAGTTTGATGTCAATGTACAAATGATTCAATGTCTGCAATTCAGCTCATTTTCAAGAAATTTGTATTCAAAATATTTATGGCAAAAGAGTAATTTTCATGAACTGACCTGCTTTGCTTGCTGCCTCTGCTCAGCTGACACATTCTCCACATCCACATGCTTCCAGTTGGCTGCAATCTGTTTGAAGACATCACTTCCACCATTTAGAATATTCATCAGACATTTATCCTTGGCTAAGTGCGCTAGAAGACGTAACTCTAGCTGAGAGTAGTCAGCTGCTAGCATCAATCCACCTGAATAATAAGAGAAATGGACACAATGATTGTAGTGGAGAAAGTATTTTATCAAATGGTCTGTAACTTGGGAGCAATCAAAACCGATGCTGTTTTGGATACCAATCACACACTGAAAATATTTTAATTGTAATATATGTATATACATTAAATTCAGAAAAGAACACAACTCATCAATTATTGTTGACACACAAAGCAAATCCCTTTTTTTTATGAGAGGCATTTTTTGTCCTTTCTCAACACGACAATGTGTGTTAGGCCATTGTTGGAACTTACAATTATATTTCAAAAGATGAACTTTCAACATACCTTTGAAAGGGCAGAAGACATGCCTGATACTGACAGCAAACTTAGGCCCCGGCTTGGGTGTAGGTCCGCTACTCATCGTGAGTGGTGTGTATGCTCCTATCCTTGTTATCCTCCCCTTCCTGCTTCTACCCGATGCAACGGACGAGGGGACGTAGGAACCGGCCCCTGCAGCGCCCCCACCAGGTGGGCTTTCTCCAATCACGGACGGCATGTCTATGTTGAATTCTTTGGGGATGGCTTGGATATTGGGTTCAAAAGTTGCAACTCGTCCTGTTTGAGCAAATATAAAAATGATTTATCATGATAATAAACGTTTGACTATAACATGTGCACAAGGTTATAATAGATTAATTTTTATCATCCCATTTTTGCAATCTATGGCCTCAAGACATAGAAGACCCGAAAAAGCCGGGCCTTATTTAGGGTTAATAAGATTTCAGTGTGTGCAAATCCATAAAATATCTAAGGCCGCTCCCCTTCATATGTTTCCTTCATGAAGTAGCTGTTCTCCTTTTTAGTTGGGTTGTTTCTAGATTACAACTCTTGATGATAGCATGCTTTTCTGCAAGGCAACAGAAATTAATTAGGCAACACCTGACACAGGTGGAGCATAAAATGCTACCAATATGAAACAGAACTGTTCTTCCAAGCAAGATTACTACACTGTAAGGGCAGTACTACATCAAGACAGGAAAGACAATAAGAACGACTGGGATCAGTTCTTACACTGAATATGTGTAATATTACCAATCATTACACATAAGAATGGTTACCAGTTGTTCTTAAAATCTATTGCTTGATTTCAGATTTGATGACCTGTACAG
This sequence comes from Temnopleurus reevesii, assembly GCA_036244855.1. NCBI lineage: Eukaryota > Metazoa > Echinodermata > Echinoidea > Temnopleuroida > Temnopleuridae > Temnopleurus > Temnopleurus reevesii. The sequence continues at coordinate 23,639 of BQKZ01002701.1, read as the reverse complement.
CATGAGTTTGAAAGACTAAAAATACCCAATCCATATCAACGATACCATTGTGAGCCTTCTCCTTCTGAAGAGGCACTGCTGCAAAGTCTCCTTCACACATCCCAAAATGAAAATCAACCGCAAACAAATTAAAAATCTAATTACCTGTAGCAGTGTGCGTCTGGTAGACAGTGAACACCCGATCCATATCCACCCTTGCATTATGAACCTTCTCTTTCTGAAGAGGGAACACCACCTTAGCAACCGCTGCCGAGATCCTCCTGAACTCCAAGATGATGGCAGGGAGGGGATGGAGAGGTTTCAGTTTCTCCAGGGCATCCTTGGAGGTGCTGAAGTGCTTGGTCAAGCGAGGGCGGCCTCTTGCTCCGAGGGTGCGACGGGCGGGGGCTGCGGACGCTGTGATGGAGGATGGGTCGCCGTTTGGTGGGAGTTTGAGCTCTGTGTATAGGACCTAGGAAATGAAGAGATGTTGATTGGCGTTATTGCTATCCATTCCAATATTACACTCTTGTCAGCGTGATAAAATTATATTACTTTCATCCTCATCATCATCATCATTATTAATCACCACCATTATCATTATTATCATCATCATCATCATCATCACTATCACCATCATAATTATTATCATCATCATAACCGCCCTCCTCCTCCTCCTCCTCCTCCTCCTCCTCCTCATCATCATCATCATCATCATCGTAATCATCACTACTATCACCATCATCATTATCATTATCATTATCACCATCATCATCACAACCCTCTCCTCCTACCATTTTATTATTTATTCTTCTAGCCCTCCACTGCTTACCGGTTGTCATGCCAACATACCTGTGCTACATCTTCCGTTGATGTGAGAGAGAAACCATGTCCAGCTATCTTATAAGCTTCCTCCTCTAGACTTTTCAGCTTGGCTTGCATAATAGACTTCTGCGTCTCACACTCTGCACCGTCTATCCCGATACCGTTCAGCTCCACTCTGGCTAGGGTCACTATGGAAGGCATCTCAACCTGATGACAAAGAGAGTGAGATGGGGACAGAGAGAGAGGGAGAGGGCGAGAATGTGGAGGTATGGATTATTTGCCGATTGAGCAAATGAATTCAAAATCCATACAATTGAATCAATGAAAGGAGGAAAACTCAGTTGCTGTAATTTTCCATGGTTATTATTTCTTAACAGATTTGTAAATTCCAGGACAACCTGACTGACCTAAATAATCTAGGCAAAACAACAAACTTTTAACTCTATAATAATAAATTAAATAAATAAATAAATACATTCTTATGAATTTTTCCAATTTCCTATAGTCATTTTCATTATATCAGTTTCTTCAAAAATTCACTCCATTTTCTTTTAATTGTTTTCTGAGATTTACAAGTAGAATGGAAACCTATTATTATCATAGACATTATAATGGGATACTGTCTATACTCAGACACCTTACTTGTTAGCTTACCAAATGAAGATGATTTCTGGCATTCAAATATTTCTTTAACATGATTTGACTTTGATAAAATTCATATGGATGCATTTAAAACATTTTGTATTCTACTTATAATAAGAAAACTTTGGGGAAAAAAGGACACATAACAGGTCATAGCACTGCTAGTATGTTTCATGTATTCATATTCAGACAACTTTGCTGATCCCAATACCATTTTCAGTATCAACACAGCTTACCTCAGTGAATGGTTGCCAGAGGTTCAACTCCTCTAGCACCTTCTGCATATTGTCCATAACCTGGAGGGACAAGACTGCTTCGGTTGTAGCTCTTAGTCGACTGGAGCCATTCATCTCTGGGCTAATCCCTGGTCCTGTTAGGCCGATACCTCCTCCAAGAACTATATACAGAAGATAGAATGACGTGGAGATTATTATACAGGTAACTCTACCAAAGTTCAATCTCTTGGGACCACAAAAATCTGTTCGACTTACAAGAGATTCTATTTCGAACAGGTGAATAACACATGTTTGTTTCCAAAGAATTCCACCAATTTCAATTTAGACAAGTTTGGCCGAGGCAAAGTTGACTGTATTTATTTTAGAGTCCATGTGTATTTAGATTCCGTGTAGCACCAGTGACTGTTGGAGAACAACTGATGATACCCCTGGTAATTCAAGAATTCATCATCTTTTTATCGTTTCGTTTATTTCATTTTCTTCAGCAAAACAAGGGTTTACAATTTACGATTCGACCACATTTGCATCTTTAACATTGATGGCCCATTGAAATTTTGAAATAATTACAGTAAGCCTTACATCTGGATAAAGGTGTCAATAAGACTGCAATGACTATTTCATACTGCGTACTTGTAGACAGAGTTACCTGCTAGCAGGGTCTATCATATACTGAGCTACTTTAGATCTTCAAAATTGAATGGGAAGTAAATTGGGAATCAGGGAGGGGAGAAGAGAAAAAGAGATGGGAGGCAGACCTCCCAACCTTTCCGCTTTTGGCGGAAAATTTCCGCTTTTTTTTTCTTTTTCCGATTTTCCGATTTTGTCCATTATTTTCCGGAAAAAAAAAATCCGAAAAATGACGGCTATTATATCCTCTATTTACATGACTTTGCCGATAGCGGGCAGCATTCAAAATACTCCGAATGCGGAAGTGATATCGGAGCACAATGTACATGCATGCGATGCTGCATGCACACATCGTCTGCTGTGCAGTGCAATACACGCTCGCAGCGTGCAGAGCGGTGGTACTGGTTTGTCGATCGCATCGAGTTTTTTGCCATGGAATCCGCCCTCAATATCCGAATTTTACGTCGGTATTGATCCCGACCCTGCTCTTGGAACACCCAATATCATCACTTGTAAGTATTTTTTTATACATCTGCATTCAAATTTGAGTTTGATTTCCCCTCTTTTGATCGAGTGAACAGTTGCAATGTCCTCTCCAGCGCGCGGCCAGCGGCGACTTGGGAACCCATCGCTCGGTGTTCGGGTGTTTTAGGAGTCTCCCAAATCCCTACTCTGTCATTGATAATTGTAACAAATGAATGGATATTAACCGATCTTGAATTAATTAGTCAAATTATTTGAGGATTAATATTTTTATGTCTTGTCTGAATACTGTTCAGGAAGAATATGCAACCACTTTTCCTGTTCGTCTCGGCGATGGTTTGTCTGTGTTAGTGTGTGTGTGAACTTTCAACCTATTTTTATTTATTGTTAAAAGTTTTTGTTTTTGGTCGACATTCAACATATTTTAATGAAATTGATGAAAATACTTACTACTTGGTATCAAAATGCTGCCGCCCGTGATTAATTTCTGAGTATGCTATTTCAAGTTTTCTTTATCTGAGAAATCACTAAATGCTGTTTTATTTTGCACTATGAAATTTCTAACTCCTTAAATTGTTTTCCTTCCCCTTTCCCTAGGTTCTCTTGGATTCTTGAAAATCATGTTATTCCATGCTCAGCATTAAGAATTATGTATGTTAACTAACTGCCTGATACATATTTATCTCTATAAGCCAGGAATTTAGCAACTGGATGATAAGTTTTTTCATTCACCTTCAGGATTTTCCACATTTTTAACAATAAGCTTGTCAATTTTTACCAGAAAATGCTCCAAGAATAGGGCTCAGAAGGCACCACAATTCACCGAGACCCCCAGAGCTGGACCCCGGCCGAAACGACTTCGCGCTTCGCGCTCGTGATGTGCGCTCTGCGCACATTTTTTTTAGTTCTTTCTAAAATCATTCACCGCACAAATCATTAGGAATTTTTAAATCAAAATGTTGGGAGGTCTGTGGGAGGGAAACAATGAAGAAATGAGCATCATTAGGAGTATATTGTGTGACCAGTTATTGAAAATTGGGTTCCTTATTTAAGTCAGAGAGAATGAGAGAGAGGTAATGATTGAGAGAACAAAGGAAGAGAGAGGTGGGCATGGGGATGGTCTTTACCTTCTAAAAGATGGGCATCGGTGGGTGTATATAGTATGACCAGTGATTGTAGATTGGGTTCCTTGCTAGAGGGATCGATCATCCACTGGGCTATTTTAGGATCTTCCAGGGAACCAGCTAGCAGACAACCACAAGCTTGTGATAGGATCTTGTACTGTAGAGAAAAGTATATGGAAGTAAGTTCTTAAGTACTATTTTATAGGCAACAAACTAGAGTAGAAACATGTTTGCAAATCATGTTGACTATTTTCTTGAGGGGGGGGGGGGGTTCTTGGATGGACAGCCACTGTCTGCCATTCAGTATTGATTGTCTTGCTTATTGAATGTTTCCTTTTTAACTGTCAGTGTTCGCCTGAAGTACAGAATTTCTACCCTGTACGTTTTTTGTAGTGCATCTTTATTTCAACCTTGATTTGCCATAGAATATGTATCAGCTTGTTAATTTTCCATGCCCTCTGGCAGGGCTGCTCAGAAATAAGATTCATTATCATTGGGAAAAATACAAATTTTCTAAAGAGTCTGTGAGAAACATTTTTTTAAATTCTTCTTTTGTATAATCACAGCTGGAATATCAATGCACTAATGATAGAAGGTAATTATGTTGAGGGAGATCAATAAAGATATTCATTCGTCCTCTTATGTCCTCTGTTTGAGGACATATCTATCATATAATCAAAATAAATCTACGCAACATTTGTCTAAGAAATTGAGGAGCTTTTTCAGGACCAAATCCCAAGCGAATACAGAGAAGGAGTGTATACAGTTTAACTAACACTCACCTGCTGTTTAGCTCCAAATACAACTTTGTGATGAGACTTGGCCTTGGCAGTTCGTCCAAGCTTGTCAATCTCTAGAATTGGTCTGATCTTGCTAAGCCTGTCACTGACTGACAAGTTAAGAGCATTTTCAGGTGGAGCAAGCGTGTCATCGGCATCACCTAATACACAAAAGATCAATGGATTTATCAATAACAATTAATAATGATGAAAAGAAATATATTCATCTGTTTCCAAAGACCCAAAACGGGGTAACATTGCTGTGTGACAACTGACAATCTTAGGCGTGTTGCTATAATGTCGAAATCAATTATGTAAGTTGCAATTTTTCAAGCACGTCTGTGATGGTGTGAAAGAGTATCGATTTGCAACTGATTTGCAGTTGATTTCCAACTGACATCAACATGCTAGCAACACACCGTAAGTAAAAAATAAATGAATTGTAATGAGATGTTACTTTTTGGTCATCATCATGTTTAGCCAGGTAAAATTTCCTAACGTTCTTTAAACAGCTTTTTTTTACTTCCTACCTTCTGTAATGTCTTTCTGTAGAGACACAAAATAGGCATCTTTGCCTCCCCAGCACACAGCAATGCCTGTAACAAGGAGCTCTTGGTCATCCATGGGGAAACCATCGGGTTTGGACTGGGCCTGTGTATGAGTCACAGTATCTGTGATGGGAAAACGTAAGTAATATTTTGTAAATGTTGGGTGATTAATATATAGTGGAAACTCTTTATCATGAGGTCTTTAGGACCATAAATATGACCTTGTTAAATCAGGAATCTCATTATATCAGGGCAGAGAAACAAAAGAATAAAAAATCTGGGACCATAAAAATCATCTTGTTATATCAAGAATATTATATCTGATCGTGTAATAACAAGGTTCCATTGTATAATATTAATAGAGAACAGAGTATTTATGCTTAGATTAATCTGCAAAGGTTTGTTGTGGTGTACACTGTACAAAAAAAATGGACCGAAGGGAGACATCACAAATTATGTTAATTGGACACCAAAAGTAGTAATCTTATCTATCGATGGCTGTTAACAAAAGTTAATCCCACAAAAATGTGGTTACACTTACATGCTGCAATATTCATTTGTAATCACACACCAAAAAGTAAGACAATCTCTTCATTCAAAGAAAAAATAACATCCAAAGCATTTTAGTCAATGGACCATAACTCATAATAGCTAACAAAATGAATCTTACATGTTTCATGAAAAAATAATGTCACAGAACGAAATAAAACAAAAGTAACAGGCATCATTGTTCTAGTGTGTATGACCTCATTTCCACATTCATGACCAAACTTGCCAATGTAACAATGATTAGGGGGCTTCAAAGTAAAATATCATAATAAAATGATATCAAGATAAGATAAAAGGCTATAAAAAATTTAAAAAAATCTTACTGGGCTTTTTGAAGTTTCCTCCAATTGTGCCAGTTTGAACTGGAGCACGATGCCTCTCACAAGCAACGGCCACAGCATAACGCTTCTTCCTCTTCCACTCAGAGAGAAATGTATCAAAGAGGTCCACATTCGCGCAGACGTCCACGATGGTGAATGCATCGTCGGATGAAGGGATGGCAGGGGAGCAGCTGAAGGATTGAGGAAAGGAGAATGATGGAGTGAAGGATGACATCATCGTTTGGGGATTGAGCTGGGAGGGGGCTGCAGTAGGTACAGGATGCGGAGAAGGAGGTATCTGGTTTTCACTGTCCATGCTGAACCTGAGGCTGAAGTCAAATTCATCCATGCCAATGTTGAAGGCGTCCTGCGTTTCCACAGGGCCTGGTGAGAATAGTTCCTCACTGTCCTGACATAGCATCTCGTTGTCGGGACAAGGTATTGAGGTCGTAGATGGGACTCGAGGCTGATCAACAGGGAGGGGCGTTTTGTGACATTTAGGGTTAACTTTGATCATTTGTGGACAAACAAACGATGATGGTTTTTTGGTCTCTAGCAGTGACTTGTCAGTGATGCAAGTGGTTGTGCTCTGTCGCTCCTCAAGGACCGCTTCAAGATTCTGCCTACTCTTAACTGATGATGACCTTGGTGAAGTTCTCTTTGGAATCTGCTGAGTTCTAGCAGGAGTCTTCTTCTTCTTTCCTGATGCCTGTGTTTGTCCAGCTCTGCCCTTTGCCTTCTGTGTCCCAGTAGCCTTTGAGGCCCTGGGCGTTGTTGCTTTTGTTGGAGGAGGGGTTGGGGGAATGTAATCTCCTGTGTCACTGGTTCTCCTCTCGGGGCGCTCCGAGTCAGCAAGAATATCTTCTCCAACCCATCTCTTACCAACTGCTCTTTCACCATCCTCTTCTTGAGACTTGGGAGGTGTCCTTTGACGTTTGGGTGGGGATCCGCCAGTCTCTAGATTATTCTTTCTCTTTGGATGCAGCTTTGGAGGAATACTGTCCCTAGCCTTACTTAGAATGGATTCGTTAATCTGGTTGACCTTTGGTACACTCCCTTCACTACCAGTCATAATTGAACTTCCCTGAGGTAAAAATGGAATTCCCTCTCCATTCTGCAGACTATCTTGCTTTGTTTCTTTTAATTGACTGTTCCTGCTTACATCTTTCTTCACTCTCTTGCCTCTTTTGCTCACATTCATGCCCTTGCCTGCAAGGACACTCTGGTTTTTGTTCCTACTTTCTGGCGTTTCCTTCAGTTGTGTGAACATATCATCGTCCTCTTCGCCAGCAAAGAGGTCAAGCATTGCTAAGGTGCCAGGACTCAAGAGGGAATTCCCCCTTCTCTGGAGGTTCTTTTCTCGCTCTGGAGAGAACACTGAGTCACCTTGATCTGTTCTTGATGTAGATGATGATGATGCACCTGCAGATATTTGTTTCGATAATGCAGCACTAATTTTCTTGGTCACATTCTTACTTGATACAGACACTTTGGGCTGTCCTTGTGAGGTATGACAACTTTTGACAGAGATATCACCTCCAGTTTTCTTAGAGAGTTGTGCAAGCTCTGATGATTTCTGATTAACGATTACTGGTTGAACTACTATTTTCTGCTTGGTGCTATCTTGACCTTTAGTGTTTCCTTCTGTGAGGACTGGATTGGATTTTTGGCAAGACTTTCCTTTTTTGGCACTGCTGCGACTAAGATCCCCAAGAGTTCTTGACTTCCCTTTATTGGTCGAGCAAGATGTTTCAGATGACTTATCAGATTTTCCGACAAAGATTACAGTATCATCATCGTCGTCGGGTTCTACTTTGTCCGAATCATCAGCAATTTCTGAGAATGAAAAAGACTCATCTGAGGATAAATGCATGGCATTATCTGTTTGTTGATCTGGAGACTTTGCAGAATCTATAGTCACTTTGCGAGATGCATGAGATTTTTCTTCTTTAGATGTGGAATTTTCAGCATCGGAAAAACTTGGTCCAGGATTAGCATTTTTGTCCAGATCTCTAGGAGGATGACTTTTTGTATTTTTATGTTTTTGCAAATCACTGTGAGGACATACAGTTCTGTTTGAGTTGTTCTCAGTAGGTACTGTACTCTGAATTCTACAGGAGAAGGAGTCAAATGAATCACACATTGCTGCTGCCAGAAGTATATCTTGAGTTGTCTCCAGCATTTGTCTTGATTTCTTTTCTGTTTTTTGGACTGTTGCTTCTTTTGTAGAGTTTTTTGGATGTTCTGAACTGGTAGTGTGTGTAGAAGTATTCAAATTATTTCTCTCCTCTCCAGTGCTAGCTGCTACATCTTTGGATGGAGTATTTTTTCTTTCCTCTTGATCATTTCTAACTTTATACTCTTATTTTGTATTTCTGTAGTCTTCCATGGTCTTCCTGCCTTTCTTCTTTCTCTTATCCAGATCAGGGCTGGCTGATTCTGCAACTATATCATTCTGGGTGCATTATTCTGCCATTTACTGTTCTAGTTGGGAATCCATTGACGGTAAGGTCGGACTGATCCCATCCTCTTCATTCAGCAACATCCCATCTTCGTCCACTCCATCATGGCCACTCTTCAGGGGTTGTCCTTCTTGGCCCATCTCCTGCAAGGGTTGTTCATCTCCTGGATTTCTTGCAGGTGTTGTAGACTCTCCTACTTCCACCATTTGCTTTAGTTCTTCCTCTAGTTCACCTTCATCTAGAGGACAGGAGAATAGTTCTGGGGATGTCTCTTTTTCTCGACCTTGAGGTTGTTCAGTGTCCTCTGTCGTGTGAGGTGTTGATGTTATCTGCTGTCCGATTTTCTCCTGATCTATGCGTTCAGGACTCTGATCTTTTGTACCTCTTTGGGCACAACATACATTTGTGCTCTTCTTCTGTTCTCTAACTGACTCTGATATCAAATTCTCATTCTCTCTACTATCAGGCACTGTGATTGGTTTCACAGATGCTTCAGGCACAATTGCTTCTGCAGCCACTCTATGATTCCTGGTTACTGCATGCACTTGGACATCAACAGTGATTTCATTCTTCTTGGCTTCTTTGGATGTTGCATTGCTCATGACTGATGGGTGTTTGAAACTGGAATCTCTACTGCTGCTCTGAGCAGACAATGTCTTATCACTTGGGAGGTTATTCATTACAGCAGCTGATTGCTTGGTGGGACATTTAGGATGGTTCTCACCAGTCACTTCTGTAGCAGTTCCATCTAATAACTTTAATGCACATACTGCTACATTCACATCATTTTGGATGAGCTTTGATGCATTGTTGACCATAATTTCAGATGATTTAGGGTACATGCTTGGTTTATCTTTAGGCTGACCCTGGATGTGTTCCTTCATCAGGACAGTTTCTTTCTCTGCCTTGTGCTCCGGAACAGCTTTGATACGATTTCCAGCTGGGTTCATAGAAGTGCCTGCTTTATCTTGCACTGGATTGTCAACTTGAAGACTATCATTTTGGTTGCTCTCTTTCACTGCTGTAAATTCTTTCAAGAGAAAAGTCCCAGGGTTGTTTCCAGACTTATTCTCATTCAAATTGTCTCCAATTCTATTTATTCCTTCAGGGATGTGATTCGGTCCGGCTGCAACATCATCTCTACCACTCCTTACTGTTCCACCATCCTTTTGAGTCCCATCATCACATGCCTCCATCACAATTTCATCCCTCCCTCCTTTATCCTTCTCCTCATCCTTGCTCCAAGCAACGTTGGCCACACCCAGCTCAGCCTGGACGATCTCCCTTGCTTCCGAGACAATGAGCTTGGCAGCCTCAGCCTCGGTCAGCCCCTTCCTACCGGTAGCCCAGATGCATCTGGTTTGTTTCCTTTCCACTGCCTCGTAGGCGTCTTCACCCTGGGCTTGTCTTCCACTGCAAAGAGATCATAACAAACACATTAATATGCTATAATAGTAGCTATGAAATACTAATAATTTTCTGAACAAATGAGTGCAAATTTTACCCATTATATCAATGATTACATATTGCATTGTCTTTTAGTAAACTTGATACACTAGTGAATACTGGATTCTGCTTGTCATGAAATCACAGAAGAAAACAAAATTCAACTACTCTTGGAGGGTTGCGATGAGAAGACTTCATTTACTAACTCTCCAGGACCTCATTCGACCTCAAGCCATGATTAGCTAATGCAAGTTCTAGATAACAAAGTTTTTTTCTGTGCAAAACGATAAATGCCCAATGGTATGTAGCGGTTCAAATCAATAACAGACATATATCCATTTTAGTTCTCCTGTATTAAATGAGAACGCTGTAAAGAATACAGAAAGGTTGGCAGGTTAATAAAATTGTTCAGATCATGTTACCTTCTGAATGGCACAGAGTTCCTAAGCAGGGTCTCGACATCAGTTGGGTCGCAAGTAGCCACAGCAGCTATAGTGACATAACCTGCATCATAGAGCAGTCTGGCTCTCTGGGCATTGAGGAGAGAGATACGGACGAGATCGCACAGCTCCCGCTGGACTCCAAAGTTGAGACGGCTCTGGAACTGGGCTAGAAGAAGCTCAAGGTTATACCAGCCTAGCCTGCTGCAGAAGACTGTCACCATACCTAAAATGGGCAATGGAGCAATTAAGAATTTAAATATCTAATAAAATTAAATGTTTTATGTAATATTGAATAGGAATTTTGATAAATTACAACAAAAAATGTGCTGAGTGTTCCAGAGGCACTTTCATGTTTTGCAGCAATAGTCAAATGCACTACGTCTGATTATAATCATGGCCTCTTGTATAGTGCTGGTCTCGGCATCTTGTATAGTGCCGGTCTTCGCCCCAGCGGGAAGCTCATGATGCTCAATCACTCAAAATTATGTCTCATAAATTTCAATGCCCTAATCAGTGCTGTGATTCATCTTTCAGTCCAAGAACTCCCAGTATTAATACGATTTGGTTATTCTTGTAATGCATTATCTTGGACCATTTTTCAACCTCATGAATCATTTGATACATTTTGATACAGATTTGATTAGTCTACCTTAAAAGCAGGTGAAATTTTACAGAACTCATCTAAGCCTCTGCTTCAGATTGACAATGCATATTCAGGGACAACTTTCACACTTCTTTTTGACAGTAAGAATCTTGACAGCATCTTCAGGGAAATTATCTCATTGACTTCCAAATTTTTCCCAATACGGTTAGTTTACCTGAGAATGTACTAGCAGACTGTTGTAACGACTGCAGTTGACCAAACCCGCAGTTATACTTGGCTGCAACTGTTGGCAGTGGTACTTCATTTACCAGCTCTCGCAGGATAAGGGTGGTGTAGAAGCGCTGATGGATGGCGATGCTCTGCTGGACTCTGGCCGAACGAGACGCATTGGAGATGAGACCCTGACTGGCTCTCATCAGAAAGGATTCCTCCACACCGACCAGCTCAGCCACCCGGCGCTGGTCAGAGGACATGTTCTCCCAGGTGCAGACAAACTGATACCAGTCAGGCTGGAACCCTTGGTTGTAGATTGGGGTCACCTGTAGGTGGATGGAAGTGTAAATCAAGACTCTTTATACATATTAATAATAATAATTATAATAGTAATATATTAATAATAAGAATAATAATAACAGTGGCTACTTGTATGGCGCATAGGTCCACCTCTCGGTGCTTGTAGCACTTTGACTAAATGAACTGAAGAAATTATAAAATATAAAGCAGTAGCTGAAATATTCTAGAAACTAAATGATATGATGAAACAAGGAAAAAGTTTTTAGTTAGATTTGAACTTTTCTGTTGAAAATTGCTGAATTTGGAGAGGGAGTTTGTTCTAGAATTTGGGGCCTATTACTGAAAAAAAAACCTGACTACAGAAACAATTAAGCATCACAAAAGCTAAAAGAGAGGAGGAAATTGAAGAGGATACAGGTGCAATATATTAAGTGCTTAGAATAAATAGCTGATATTTCCTCATTTGGCCACTGCTAGGCTATTTTATTCATTTTTAAAGTGATTTGAAATAAATTGAATTGAATTGAATTGAATTGCTTGATCAAAAGCAAAATGACAAAAAAATTAAGGATTGTACTTCACGTTGAATGTAGTGAATCTGAGATGAACCAAAATGATGATTCTTACACAGAAACTAACACATTGAGATAAAGCACTCACCTGATATAAGATGTGAATTTCATTCTCCAAGACAAAATTCTTGCGAGCCTTCTGCAACTCAGCAAACACATGGAGTGCTTCATCTGGTGACAGAGCTGATGACAGAGTCGCTTTCCCTAGCTGCGTTGGGCAATACTTCTCTATCATTTCACCTATGAAATACAAGGTTGAATAGTTGCTGTCACATCTATTTTTGTGAGATTACATCTGATTTTTTACATGCAATTCATTAACAATTTCATGATCCTTGATTAACCCTAACTAGGCCGGTGGGGGGGG
>BQKZ01002701.1:0-11074 GCA_036244855.1 Temnopleurus reevesii | reverse complement strand
GGGGGGGGCTCAACAAATTCCCAATTGTTTCGCCACACGAAAATGTTCAATGTTTCAAGCCTCCCGCAACTTTTAAGATCATTTTCACGGAAATCGGACCTACCGTTATGACGCCTGTCAGCCTGAATGCAAATAATGATTGTGTTTTTGCAATTTATTCATATAAAACTTCGTATTTTTGCTTTCGATGGTTCAAATCAATTCATTTTAGTACAATATGCTTGAAACAATATTTGCAACAAATTTTGCTAAAAAAAACAATGAAAAACAAAAGGTAAAAAAAAACAATGAAATACATAAGAAATTTAAAAAACAATAAAATACATAAGAAATTGAATTTGTCAGCAAATTTTTTGTTGAAGCACAATTGTGAGAATTGATGATACAAGGAATTCTCATACAAAAAATTAGCTTTCTAACTTTTCTATTTAGTGATTCATAGCAAAAAATGTATTTTCATGCATAAAGTAGCATAATTATTTCATTAAAAATAAAAGGTGCATATTTTCGAAAATCTGACTATGCAATATTGTAGTCGACGCAATCGACGACCAATGAATTAACCATTTTTTGTGCAATGAGATAAACATTTTTTAAAAGGATTGGTCGGTGGAGGATTCCTAGACAAATTTTTATTCCTGGGAGGAGGGAGTAGAGCATTGTTTATATTACCTTCAGATTCCACGTTTTGCAGTCGAATGAACTCATTCTCCTCCAGAAACTTCACGCAAGACAGCACTGCTGAACCAGTGTTGACCTCTGCCCTTTGACCTTCTGATTGAACCTCTGATAGACTAGCTGCCAGGAGTGTGCTGGATGCATAGGCTTGGACCTCGGTAGGACTGGAGGCTACACCACTCGCTATGATCTGGAATGGGGGAAGGAAGTGAGAGGAGTTTATTTGCATTGGGGTATACTGTAAAAAAAAAAAAATAAAAAAAAAAAAAAAATAGGGCGTTGCATGAAAGTTGAGATCAATGACCATTTTACTATAGATTGAAAATTAATGGTAAATCAAAATAACTATTGCATGGACATTTTAGAACAAAAAACACTTATGCCAATCAGAATAGATGTTTCATATATACAAATGATTTGCAATTGTCTCCAACTTTCTTAAAACACCCCTGAGGTCAGAAATTCTATATTTAGTCATTAAAATGTTCCATGCAAAATTGTACTTAGATTGGTGAGTATGAAAAAGATGTTGAAAAAGAAGATGGTGCTAATTTCACTGATGGTGATGATGGTGATGATGATGATGATGATGATGATGATGAGGATGATGTTGATGAGGATGATGATGATGATGATTATTATAAGGATGATGAAGATGATGACAATGGTCGTGATGATGATGATGACGATGATGAGTAAAGATTCTTACCTCTAAGATAGCTCTCTTTAGGCTGTTACTTAGATCATCTCCTTGTCTCTTGACAAGACAGCTCTGTACTGCTGGAAGATCAGATTTCATGAGCACAGATGCCTTTGCTCTCTCCGTGGTCTTGCACACAAGGATACTTTCTCCTACAAGAAGCAAGTGGGTACGCAAGAATTCAATTTTTCAAAATGCATACAATTTCATTTACAGAGATGTCAACCATCTAGAATATCTATGTCATAGATCATCAAGAAAGGTAATTGTCAACGTCATATGTGAATGAATTGGTGGTATTTTTATTATCTTTTTATATTATCTTCAATTACATACATTTGGCACAGCGAAATATACAAGCCATGTAATTGTTATCTAATATTCAGCATTGTAAATCTTATGAAGAAGTTTGGCAATTCTGTTATAGTGCTAAATATCCGTCTTCTTTTCAACTTTTAAAATCTATTTGCATTCAAGTCACAAATTTGGCTAAAGTAAACTAAACAGAACATTGTGCATCAAGCTACCCAATTTTTCCTGGTTGAAGTGGTTTTCTAAAAGTATCTGATTTTAGATTTTTCTGATTGTCCATAAATGTGAAAAACACTGCATATTTTCAAACTTGTTGACATAGAATAAGGAAACAACAAAAAATCCTACCTTCTGTGTCAACTCCTTTCCTTCCAGCCCTGCCAATCATCTGCTTGTAGGTCAGAGGGTCAATAACCTTCCTGTTGAACATTATTGACCTGATGATGACCCTCCGAGCGGGAAGGTTCACCCCCGATGAGAGAGTGGAGGTGGCGACAAGGATCTTGACGAAACCATGACGGAAAGCGCCCTCGATGATGTCCCTCTCGTCAAAAGTAAGACCTAGAGGAAGGGGAGAATTATTCAGGATTACTACAAGCGGGATTTACATCAAGAATGGTCATACAATGCGTCAATAATAATGTCCACAGAACATGATATGAAACCAATTGTGAAAGTTTAGGAGACAAGTCATTTTAATTTGTCCTTCCAGCCCTTCCGATCATCTGCTTGTAGGTCAGAGGGTCAATGACCTTCCTGTTGAACATTATTGACCTGATGATGACCCTCCGAGCAGGGAGGTTCACCCCCGATGAGAGAGTGGAGGTGGCCACGAGGATCGTGATGAAACCATGACGGAAAGCACCCTCGAAGATGTCTCTCTCATCAAATGGGAGATCTAGATGAAAGATTGGAGTAGATTATTCAGGATTACAACAGGCAGGCAATTCATCAAGCATTGTCATACATTACATCTACAGAACATGAAATAAAACCAACTCTGAAAGTTGGGATGACTGGTCATTTCAACTTTTCTTCACTTTGGTAATTTGAAATTAGCAGTATAAAGGCAAATTAGTATTTATAAATTCTTTACGAGCCATCATCATAATGTAATGCACCTCTCTTGTCAGAAATATTTATGGTTAAAAATTGTATTCAACATTTTCCATCCTGCATGTAAGGGAATCCTAGCAATTTTTATGTCTCAAGTGGATGAAAAAGGATGTCATAAACGATAGATGGGTGCAAATGGGTCCGAGAAATGCTGATATTCATTGACTTTTCTTTGAGCTGGCTCTCGCTTCTCAAGACTGAGTAGCAACAACATTGTATCTCATATGTTAGTCAAAAAAGTTTGATGCCCCAGTACGTATTAGTACTTTGCGCCATGTTCAAAACCCAAGAGTTTGTTTGCCCTACCCGTGATAGTACTTTTGTAAGTGCAAATGAATTGTTGTAAACGTAAATACATTGCTGCATGCACAAAATTTTTGTTATTTGTACGAGTGTATTGTTAAAACAGCGGAGCAATAGAGAAAGAAAGCCTCCTATCATTTAGTTTGATTATCTATAAAAGTATGTTTTCCATGTGCAATATACAGCATTTGGTTCTGTCAATAAGATAATCCATCACTTCCTCGTCAATCAGAATGTGAGAGCTATCTTTCCTCACCTTCGCTTCTGAAAAATAGCATAGCAGCATCGCAGACCAACTTGGAAGTGATAGAAATTATCTTGTCTCTGTCACCAGCAGTAATTATTTGCTTAATATTCATCTCAGATAGCATTGTGTTACCTGCATGGTGATAGGCTACTCCATAGGGGATGGTTTTTCTGAGCACCGAGTTGACATTGACAGGAGTTCTTCTTAGCTGCTCGATGACGTCTCTGAGAGAAGCATGGTCTAGTTTCAAAGGAAGCATGTTGGATGCCTTCACAAAACCTGCAAGATGATATGGATAAACAATTAGAAATGAGAATATTAAGGCCCCCTATCGGCGGGGAGCGATGCCCTGGTATATTGTAAATGAATTTGAAGAATGCATGACCTAATTAATTAGGGGGAGAGGTTTTAAGAGTTAAATTGAATGATTATATCATTTGTAAGCGTCAAATTGAATGATAATATAATTGGGCTATAATCATCAACACCATCATCATCATCAACATCATTGTCACCATCATAACCATGTTCATTAACATCATTATCATCTTCATCATCATCATCATCATCATCATCATCACCATTATCCAAATTTCTTTGTCATCACATACCTGTGTTACCGGTAGCAACTTCTCCCTGGTGCATCCTATAAATCTCTCTAGCCATCATCTCACATAGTTTCTCACACCAGTTCTTGGTCGGACAGAACACCAACACACCGTTGCCCTTGGAAATGGTCTCCAGACACAAGGAAAACACTTGATCTTCATCTCCTACAAAAAAAGTTACTTGATAATGACATTCATAAAAAAAACCAATGCTTTACTGTGTATTGATTCACACTACTCACATTACTTTGATAGATCGAATAGCATTCCTTCAGACCAGCAAAATTCCAAAAAAATTAGGATCCTTTCTTCTTCTTTTTTTGCTTCTATCATTCCGCTCACTTATCTATTTACTTATTCATCTTATATTTTCTATTTTCTATCTATTTTTCTGATGTATTCATCTCATTTGTTTTTGCCTGTCAGCAAAGTCTGACGGGAAGAGGGTTAGTTCAAACAAAATTTCTAACCATAAATGATCCAAGTTAGTAACCTGAAATTTAGGCAGGTAAAGGAGTAAAAGAAACTAACATTGACTTTGTAATAATTTTACCAATGTATCTCTCAGATGCTTGATTATACTGACCTTTGACCTCAAATGGGGGTTTGACCTCCCTGACCTGGGTCATGGACGTGTCAAAGACAGCCTTGCCAATCTTGACATGCTCAGTGAGGGGCACAGGTCTGAAGTCTGTCCGATAAAGATCAGCATCTAGCCATCGGGCGAGAAGGTCTAGATTGGGTAGGGTGGCACTCATGCCCACAATCTGAATGGGATTGCTTTGGGGAAAAGATATATAAAGATGAAAAATTATACGAGAAATTGAGGGTTAATTATTTGATTAAAATAATTATCATACACAGGATGAAGGGACAGAGGGAAAGAGATAAGACTGCCATCGAGCAAGAAGATATAGATTGGGTAGGGTGGCACTCGTGCCTACAATCTGAATGGGATTGCTGTGAAAGTTGAAAAGATAAAAAGGTGATTTATAATCATAAAATAGATACTGCACAAATAAATGATTTTAAAAATAATAGAAAATGAGTGTTACACTGACAGAGGTGGTGAAATCAAAATGAATAATGAAAAACTTAACTGAGAACAGAGGGAGAGAATAAAAAAAAAGAGAGAAAAAATAAAGAGGAAAATTATTTAAGTAGAGTTGAAAAAAATAGAAAGAAAGAGAAAGAAGGGGGAGATATGTAAGGCTGAGACCAAGCCACCAAAATTGTGAACAAATTAACAAATTCTTACACTCTTTCAACCATTTTAACAAAGGCTTCAAAGATCTATAAATATTTGTGCCTAACTAATTACACCTGAAATTCTACAAGCCAACAAATCATTTACATTCCTAGAGAGCTTACCTTGACCTCTCTTCACTTTTATCCTCACTTGACTTTAAAGATGTTGCAGACACATATCTGATCTTGGTTAGCAAGAGCTCTAGTAGATAGCCTCGATGAGAGTCACCTATCATATGAAGTTCATCTACCACAACTATTCCTGTGATAGGAGAGGGAAAGAGAGAAAAATTAATTGTTAATCCTTGTCAGACTGGGCTTTTTTGCAAAACTACTGTAAAAGCTGATATCTTACCATAATTTGCTTTTAGTGAATTCACTGGATTTCAAACCTTTTCAGACATTAGCGAGATGTTATTTTCATGTTTTGGAAGATTATTGTACAAAAGTTTATGGGCATTCTAATGAGTGAGAATTTTAGTGAGTCTATGGTCCTGAAGTTTGTGAAAATAGAACCCCAGAAAAAAATTCAGCTTATAAAGTATATCAGGGCGAGAGAAAGAAACTGAGGAGAGTTTTATAATGTGCTGTGGAGATATCACAGTCGAGATAATCAAAAGCTGATATTTCACATATAAGGTCACTGTTTAGGGTTCGGACGATTCTTATACAGTCATTAGCCAAATTGAACGGTATGTAGATATGGTTGCTAATAGCATTTACAGATTGCAATATAACTGCTGAAACTGCTGGGTATTTTCTTATGAAAATACGCAATAAACCCACACAAAATTGGTATTATTCAAATCTCAACTCTTATATCATGAAAAAACAGATTTGTGCTCTTTCTCAATATCAAATGAGGGGGGAAATTTTCATGCTTGCAAGAAGGTTTGTGAAAAATTATCAGTCACAATATTTTGAGAGATCAAATTCCCATTAAAATAAGGCGTAATTTGTTCCACAAAAAAGCTAATAAGTACATACTACTCCTATCATTTTCTAATCATTACTGCTTTTTTTTTTAAATTTATTTTAAAAAACTTACCAAGTTGTCCAATAGCCTTCTCTTCCAGTAGTCTATTGATCAAACTGTTGGCTTTCTCGATGGTACATATTGCAATGTCAGTACTAGCGAAACCACCGGCTGGAGAATGACTGCCCATAAATCCATCAACACGAACCCCAGCCTCGGAGAACAGAGACTAAAAGAAGAATGAAATATATCAGATTACAATTGAAATTGAAATTCTGATGCAATTACACTTTACATATTGCAATGTCAGTACTAGTGAAACCACCAGCGGGAGAATGAATGCCCATAAATTCATCAACACGTACACCAGCCTCGGAAAACAAAGACTTGAAGACCATAAGCAAGATCCATCATCAATTGAACACTTTGAAAAGATTAATAACTGGAATCTTTAGTGTGACTTATTGACAAGCTAAGGCTTCAGAGACGAAAATACCCAATCACAAAGACTGACAGTGATCACTATATTTAATATAAAATTTAAAATTCTGAAGTGTATCCAAAAAAGTAAAGTCACAGAAGAAGTTGATACAGGATATAGGAAATATCAAAGTGGCTAATATCCCAAATCAACTATGGTTTGAAAGAGGTTCATCGTGGTGAAGAATAATTGAAGAGAGTTGATCAACTCTCTTCAATTATCCCAAATCAAATTAAAATAAGTCTGAGATTTTAATGTCTTTTTTCTTTAATCAACGAAAGCAAATTCCTTAATGTTGCAGTCAGTGTATCACAAAATAATTTTTTTTAAAAAGAAATAACTGTAATCACCCTGCAACACCTCTTTATGTCAATTTTTTAAACGTTCAAACATAACAATTACATTTATGTAGCTTACTAAGCTACCTTCGACTTCAATAACAATATAGAGGAACATGTAAATTACACTGAAGTTAACTTTATGAAAAATTATCCTCTGCACGACTATTTACCTGTAAGTAGAACATTTTCTCCCTGGTCACGGACACAAATGGTAGAATAATCAGCGCTTTCTTCTTGGTTTCCAGGACTTTCTTCAAGACTAGGAGCTCTGCAACAAGGGTTTTACCTGAAGTGATAACGACAACAAATAATAAGAAGATAGCCAAAAAAAAAAAAAAACGCAATCAATTGATACCTTATCATCATTAATAAAGGCAGCATTTCACAGTGTTCAATCATTGCAGAAGACAAATGTGGTAGAACTTCTTAAAATCTAAACAACAACTGAAAATGTGAGAGGACAAAATAATCATTTACAATCCCAAATAAGTAAAAATTTATTAGTGCTCAGAAAGCATGTATTTGGATAAGTGAATCAACCCCACTTTTCTATATATGCCAGGATTAAAAATGGGAAGCAATTGAATATGAAGAGTGAAGAAAATATGAAGCAAAATAATATCGAGTACATTACCTGCACTGGTAGGTGCTGCATAGACCAAGTTCCCTCCCTCCAGGACCCGCCCCGTCCCCAGGCACTCCACCTGCCAGGGGAACATCTTAGTGATGCCAGCCCGGTGGTACTGCTGGAGAACAACATCCGGTAGACCCCATGAAGACAGGAGGAGCTGGTCATGGGCTGGGGTGGTGGAGGGAGGGGGAGATATTGGGGTCTGGGGTGGAGATCTCCTGTGAATGGAGCGATTGGTGGGCTTGGGTGTGGTGGCGGTGCTAGCTGCAGGACTGATTGATCGGCGCTTTGATGCCAGTGCTGGAAGACAATGAGCATTTGGGAAAGTGATGTGAAGAATATATAATAATGGCATTTTCAAAGTTGAGCATTATAAATCATTAAAGAAAACAACTTCTTATAAAGTAATAGTATCACAGATCAAATAAAATTATGTTTCTCAATCAATTTTCATCAAAAAAATTAATTGTAAACTATGGAAGCAAATAGGCATCAAATATTAAACATGTATCTGGATCATCAGAATTGAACAAATAGAACATTCTGAGTTAGGTTTTCAAAACATGATATAATATAGAGTCATCACACACTACACATGACTTTTGCAGACCCTCAAAACTGAATTATGGCAACATAAGTTCTGTGTTACTGTAATGTTATCATATAATGAATACAAAAACTGGAGGAATGTTTATACATGATCACAACCAGCATACCTTGTGCAACTCTCTTACTTGACTTCTGCCCAGCTCTGCTCACTTTGCCAGGGGTAAAACTTCTACTCAATGGTGTGGCTTGATGAGAATTAGTTCTTGGTGGCCCTCTGTAGGGTTCCACACGTTTTCCAGGCCCAATTCCAGGCCCACACCCGGTCTTTAGAACAGAGTCAACATCCTGATCCTGCGAATCTTCACAGAAGACAACAACCTCTTTCTGTTCTACGATAATCTCTGAATCAGCCTCAAAGATGGAATCAAGGAAGGTGCTTGCACTACCTCGGACAGGAGGACGCACTGCTGTAGCTGACACATTAGACAATGCCTGTTCGGAGGTTTGTACTTTGACTGGGGATTTGGCAGAAGAACTCTTACCAGCAGTCTTCGTAGTTCTATCAAATGATTGGTTTGAAAGTGTTCCTTTCTGTTTTGTGAATGCCGACTCACTTCCTTGGCAAATGGTTGGCCTTTGAGAATTACTGCTTTTCTGATGAGTATCATTGTTGCTTCTTGAATCTTTGGTGTGAATGCTGGTGTATTGCACTTTATTAATATGGCTAGTATCTTGCATTCCTCCAGGAATGCTTGTCCTATTTCCCACACAACTTGAGGAAGATTTTCCTCCATCATATTCTATTCCACTATTTGTTTTTGTCCTCTCTGGCTTATTCACACCAAGGCAAACTCTTTCTGTCCGAGAGTTTCCCACAATTGATGACTCAGTCCCTACAACAGCTTGACACTCACTGACATGTCTTGCAGATGTTGTTGCACTGGTATTTTGACCACTATCTACTACGGTATTGCAGGTAGTTTGTCTTTGAAGATCTCTTGAGCTTGAACATGGAAGATTCTGTTTGGGTGCAGTAGTTTCTCTGAGTGGAATGGCAGTGTCTTGATTCTTGTTGAAGTCTGCTTCAGCCTTCTCCACAGCCAGTAACACGTCATCGTCAAAGTCAAACTCACCACCAAATGATGCAGGGAAGGATTGGTTGAGCTCCACAGACTGCAGAAAGGAAATAAAGAAGCATTTAAAATGTAAATTTTTTTTTTCCCAACATATTCCGTCTCATTATATTTCACCTTTTAGTTGCAATTTGCTGTATCAGCTCTTCACTTTTCTTTCTGGCTGCATTTTTAATTTAACTTTGACAAAGGGAATTCACCAAATGTGAAAACTGACAATCAAACTTCATTTTAATTTGCAGTTTTGAAAATGTGGAATATATAACCCATGGGCCAACTTTATTATTCAAGATCTCATTACTTTGAATAAGAGATCTACATCTAAATGAAGTTCATTACTTTTTTTACATACAGACAACTCTGCCTAAATTCTCTAAGGTCAAACAGATTTTTCAGGTCCAAAGAGATTCAACACAGCCTGATTAACCTGTTCCTAGTTTCTCTATTGCTACAGTTGCCTCGCATCATCAAAACAACTTACACTGGGTGAAGAGAAACATGGTGAATGTTTCTTGTTCTGATCTCCACAAGGAGCTCCTGCTTTCCTCCTCTTGGCCAAATCTTCGGCATTCTCCTTCTCCTTACTCCCTCCCTCTGCTCCATGATGGACTGGCTTTGGGGCAACCAGAGGGACCACCTGCCTCGAAATATGCTGCCCCAACCGCTTCCTGGTCCCTCCACTGGCACATAGCCCCGATTCTGCCGGGCCTACCCCGCCGGGCCCAGTGCTATCATGGGATCTCTTGCCATCGTCTCTGGATGTGACAGATGGATCTTTGCTGGCCGTGAAGGAACTGTCTCTGAGTCTTGATCCTTTCTGCTGCTTCCATGTCTGAGTCAGTTTCTTCATCCCAGAGGTGTATGATCATGGAAGAGGCAGGCAGAGAGCTTCAAAGTCAAGAGTTCTGCCGGGAAGTAAGAAAACAGCTTTGTGATTTAGTTTATATGAATTCTTAGAAGTTAGAACTATTAGACTTTTAGCTCTTGAGTATAATTCATCAACAAATGAAGCCTGTAATGATACATTATGCAGATAATTTTGTAAATGTATTTTTTATGTTTTATGGCTGCCAGTGAATGTCTCCATTCACATCTCTCCACAATTCACAAATAAAGAATACCCGTAGGTAAAGTTGTATCTTTACATCTGTAAAGATTAAACATTACAGGAAATTCTCTTGAACATTAAAATGCAGTATGACTCTTGTACTTTGAAACAATAAAAAAAAAATATCCAATAATTGTGTATTGCACAAATCACTATGGTTGCAATTAAGTAATCATGTAACAGGAAAATTTCTACAGACTGTGGATTTTTTTTCCCAGTTAGTCTTTTCTACAAATTATTTGGAAGGAGCATCTACATATTCCATAATTTGTTGGGTGTAGATTCAAGTGAAACTAGTTTTTTGACCATATTTTTAAAAAAAGAGCTTATCACCATGAATTCCTTCCTCTAAAGCCCCGCATCCCCCGAAAAAAATTATGTTTGGTTGCCCTAGCTCCATTGACCAAAATTCTGAAAATAGCCCAACCTACACTTGGTTGGTTTTTTTTTATTTATTTTTTTTACTTTTCACTAAGTTAAAGTTAAAATTGATAAATAATTGTCACTGACTGCAACTTATAACGTCAACATTATGAACAGGCCTGTGAAATGAAACCTGAAAAGTATTATTCAGATATATATTCTTTAGCTTTTTCTCCCTTTTAAGTTGTACATGTATTTAGCCATCTCGTGAAATAAGCCA
>BQKZ01002700.1:48852-70819 GCA_036244855.1 Temnopleurus reevesii | reverse complement strand
AGACGTTGGCATCATTCCTTGGCATCGATGACCTTCAGGTGGTAGCAGACTTCTCAATGCCTAACCTATGTGGAATCTTTAAGTCCTCACATATCTACCTCAAACCTTTGTCATTTAATTTATTTGTAGATGACGATATGTACTGATGCCATGGATCTTGTCAGTGTTATCATCCAGACGTTGGCATCATTCCTTGGCATCGATGACCTTCAGGTGGTAGCAGACTTCTCAATGCCTAACCTATGTGGAATCTTTAAGTCCTCACATATCTACCTCAAACCTTTATCAATTAATTTATTTGTAGATAACAATACGCACAGATGACATGGATCTTGCCGGTGATATCATCCAAGCATTGGCTTCATTCCTTGGCATCGATGACCTTCAGGTCGTAGCGGACTTCCCAATGCACATGGAGGACCTAAAGAATCTACTTGTCAAGGTCAGTTCAATGTCGATTTAGTTATTTTTGTCAATTTATATCAGTTTTTAGTTCAGAATGGTTCAAGTAGCTGACACTTACAATTGGACAGTAAAAAGTATAGTAATGAACCTCAAATAAAATTAAGAATTGTAAATTATTGTCACTGATTGTATATGTTATGTATTTCTAGTGATTTTAGAGGAAAACTTGCCGATATATTGATTCTAACATGATACTACAAACATGACTTATAACCTGAAGTATGGATACAATTGATAGATTTTATCAATTGCTCACTCCAAGCAAGTTATCTTACATTACTAATATTGAAATACCAATATGGAAAGAACAGTCCAACTCTATTGTCTAGCACTGATATCGTGGGCTCTCATTATAACTTGATGATTTTTGCGGTGCCAAATGTTTTCTACTGTATTTTAGTCCAGATATGACAAGATTTCAACATACCAGGGAAATTTTGCTGGTTTCAATTTTGAATGAGGTTCAAGTGTAATTTCTATTTTGGATTACTTGAATATGGATTATTTCACCAGAGTCTCCTTCTCTTTCGCTTAGGTTGACGAGTTCCATTCAGTATTAAAGACAGAAACTAACAGCTGAGACGGCAGATCATTCTAATCAGTCTTTCTCTCTCTTTCTCTTTCGTTTAGGTTGACGAGTTTCACTCAGTAAGACAGAAACTAACAGCTGAGATGGCAGATCATTCTAATCTCATCCGGAGTCTAGTTGTTAGGGCTGAAGATGCACGCCTCATGTCGGATATGTGAGTAGATACTTCAGTTTTTCTACAACATTCCTGCTATCTCAACTATGTTTATGCATTGAAATTCCAAAAATATATTTTTTTTTACGAAAATGTATATACATGAAGCTTGTTTTTTTCTGAGTTGTACACTGATGATATCAAGTTACAATACCCCGGTACGCAACATTTTCCATACTGTCTTTGGGACATGGATTTTGGACATCAGTAATTATTGGGGACGAAAGAATGGTAAAGTTGTGCTATGTCAACAGAGATATATTTGATAACAGGACATTTGTAAGGGAGGCCGGATTTGATTTATTTATTAATACTTTCATTTGTTCCTGAAGAATAGTGCAATGATATATCAATTCTGTATAGCACATATCCCAAACAAGTTAAAAGTGCTTTAATGAATAAACAATGTCACATATGACATAGCATTCACAAAATACAAAATAATGATAGTAGCAAGTAAAAGTGAAAGAAGTTAGCGAAAAAATGTATCAAGAAGAAAGTTCAAAATTTAATATTTTTCCTTCTTTTATCAGGAGGAACATGCGGCGAGGGTACATGGAGTTGTTTGATTTGAATCGTGATCTGGTTAATGGATACAAGATCCGCTGCTCGAATCATCAAGAGCTTCTAAACTGTCTCAAGATTGTCAACCAGACGATACAGAAGGCTGGTCAATTAAGAGGTATGCATTATGAAACTTTTGACAAGAGATTCAATTCCATTAAATTAAAAGTTAAACAATTGGATCCCCTGTGAATACTTTTACTGCTCTCATTAATCCACAAATGTGGAAGATTTCTCAAATAAGAAATAATTAACCATATCAGGTACGTAGTCAGGTAATAGAACAAAAATGTTCTAAATTGTTCTTACATGGACAATTTGAAGGTGAATAAATGAAACTGAATATATCAATATGTATTATTCATATACCAAATCATTAACCCTTAGAATTACTGATGGCTAGGATGATTATGTGTTAAGAAATAATACATACAAATTACTTTTTATGTTCCTAATATTGCAAGTAACTTGCACTTTGTCTTGCACTTAAATAATTCTACAGTCATCATTTTTCTCTTTCTTTCTTTTTGATCCCAGAATTATAATGCTCATGTACCCTCTATGAGTTGTATTTTAGTGTAGAAATAATATTCTCAGTCACCCTCTTTGTTTTGTATTTCAGTGGGGAAGTTCAAAACTCAGGTAGTGTCATCGTGCAGACAAGCCATCAAGGAGAACAACATCAGTGCCTTGTTCAAGATTATCAAGACGGGAGCATCATGAACAGAAACATATAGACTCCAAACAGACAATCCAAGAGTACGGTACTGCTTTACAAGATCATGCATCGTAATGAATCTTTGTGGCGTCAAACCTATTTTAGAGGTTGCCTGTCTATAGCAGCCACCTGTCTGTAGTGGGCCAACTGTGTGGAATACATGTAGCTGTTTGTATGCTGTGGCCGCTAGTCTATTGTGTTAACATGTCTACATGGGTCAATAGTGATCACCTGCCAACAGTGGTCCTCTGTGATCGACTTGTCTGTAATGGCCACCTGTCTATTAGAACCTTGTGTCATCATGTGTCATCCTCCATTTAGGTCCTGGTCACATAGGATCCCGGAAGCAACACGATTCAACACGGCTCTTTGTTAATTCACAGTAAGTTAACATCCTCTGAACTAAAAGGGCTGTGTTGAATCGTGTTGCTTCCGGGGTCCTATGTGACCGGGGCTTAATAGACTGCCAAAGTCTTTTGTTAGAGTGTAGAGATGGCTCAAAATAGATGCCTCTGCAAAGCCCGAAGTCATGCGGGCATTTGTTTGAATTCTCAGTGTTAAATTTGTAACTTATGCGGTTTCTAGAGACATTTATGCCTGAAATTGTGTATAGCCAGTTGCCATGACAATATTTCCCATCAATCTACTGTAATAAACTTTTTCTACATGTTTGTAGTAATCATTAATGTACGCTGGCCAACAGTGTATATCATTTACCTGTCTATGAGGCCATCTGAAATATTTAACCATCAGTGGTAATGAGCATTTCTCTGTTTATCTTCAGAATGATGAGGTATATTCATTCATCAATTTTCCGTCCAACTTCTGGGTCCATACTCAGAACTTTAAACAGTGAGCGAAATCTGGTAATTATCAATGGGAAGCCATAGTTGGCACATCATAGTGGAAAATTCCTGTAATTTAAATACTTTTCTTTGAAATATAACACATGACAAAAGAGCCTATGCAGTGTTTCACGTAGTGACGAAAGACTTGTATGAGTTCATGTGCCGAATGATTGAGAATCTAATGTTTATAACACTCATAAACATGCTCCATACATACTTCAAATCAATCTTAACTATAAGAATGGCATAGTGAAACACCAAACGTGAAGTATAAATGAAGTGCCCTCATTATTGGCTCCCAATGATTTCATCATTCAGGCCCAAAAGTTTAGAATGCAGGGGCCGATTGCTCGAAATGGGCTTAGCTATCCTCTTCATGCTAAGACGTCTTGATTTCTTGTGCCACCCTCGTAACATAGAAATTTGCGTTGATACGACCATGTTAAGAGGGTGGCACAAGAAGTTAGACGCCTTAGCATGAAAAGGATAGATAAGACCATTTCGAGCAATCGGCCCCTGACCTATAGTTTAATTCAAACCTTGGAGACCATCTGAAGATTTTAGTGACATGCTCGATGTGTTTGTGGGTAGGTCAATCTTTCGTGCAATTTATCATAAAAGTGTAAATCTTCTAGCATATATTGTTTGAGCATTTTGTTCTTTTGAGTTTACATTGAATGCATTGTGTGTGATTTGGATATTAAAGGGATAATGAAATGTACAAATGTTGCAACTATAAAAAAAAATATATGGCATTCATGCTAGCAAGTCTTTATAGCAACACCCCCAATTAAAATATTTTTTTTTTCATATGAGACTTGTCAAAAATTGCAGAAAATATGCAAATTATATGCGCGTTCCAATTTGCAACCAATTTGCAGTAATGATTTACGATCAATTGCAAATTTGAAGCAACACCCACTTTGAGAGAGTGTTGAGGTGCTTCAGCACACTTTTTCATATGCGATATAATAAAGGTGTTTGTAATGCAGTATTACTTAATCTGGTTAGTAGCAATTGAAGATCAAATCTTTGAATCCAGTTTGCATACATTACTTGCAGCTATGTAGTAAAAAGTTTGTAAACCTCCCTATTTCCAATGCAGACATATAAAAATCAGAGAGTTACACAATTGCAGTATCAGGATATCAATGAAAATTGAATATATTGTTTTAGTACAATATGGGGGGGGGGTGATATTTCCAATTCTAGCTTTTTAGGCACTATGTACATTACTCAGATAATTTGTCCAGAAGTAAATATTTTTTGCTATGTCATAATATATTCTGAACTAGTGAGTCATTATCTGCACATGATATAATGTATTTGTCAGTATAATTCAAGCTTATAAGTAGCGTTTGTTATAACCAGGTGATTTTTAGGATTCCAACTCCTTGTATTCTATTGTATTGTAGCCCTTATATAACTAGTTTTCAGTATAAACGAGGACATTTTGCTGGCCCCAAGGACCTTGATATAACCAGTCTATGGTATTTTCAAATACCTGCAAATTGCTAATAAGTACTAATTTTAATTTTGCTCCTCTTATTTGATCCGTAATCATAATAGATCATGATATGATTCTTTAATTTTGGACTTTGTATTCAAATGATTTGTATTCAAATATGTAAATTTGACAAAATTTGTATATATAGAAAAGTTGTATATATTCTACATGTGGAGAATTATAAATCATAGTAACGTCTATGAAAACAAGATAGTCGTTGTCTGCATCGTTTGTGAGCATGAGTGTAAAACAAGTTCTTCAATTTGAACTGATTTGCCATTGATTTGCAAAGTCAAAGTGAAATCATTTCTGACGCACGTTATCCCTGCAGTCACGATATGCAAGGATTAAAACAATATGTTGGATAAACTACCAACTTTCATGTCAGACTGGAAAACCTGGCGTAGTATGATTTCATTCTCTGATGAGTCCTATATGTAGTGCAGTTGTTTTCGGACAATGATTTTGACTAGTGTTTGCTGATCAATAGCAACTTGTAATCAATAGTAACTTTCTGGAACATCCTTCTGGCTAGTTAAAATTTTTAGTTTTCGGCCATTCCCTTCTTTCTCTCTATCTCTCTCACTTTCTCTCTATTTCCCTGCGTCTACTTCACTCAAATTTCAGAATCTTTCAACTCTTCATTGTAAAATGTCAAAATCATTAACAGGACAGAAAAGTAAAAAGGAATGTGCAATTTATTTATATGATACAAGTCCTCATAAAATGACCAATAAATATCAAAAGCACTCAATAAAACATTTTTATCTTACAAAACTAGATACAGAGTTTTCATTCATATGTCACAATTAAAAGTATCTTTTACCCAGTACAACATTAGATTATTGCAAGATCCTTTACCACACTTTAAAATACGGAGCCATAATGAGGAGAAACATTTGTTGCTAATTTCTTAGTACCTATAATTTTGCATAAATAATATGGAATTATGCACCTAGAAAGGATAAAAGCACTTTCACATCAAATGAAAGATGACTACTTCCAAAGATATTTGTACATTACAGTACTGATTCAGGGCCGTGTTTCACCAAATCATTCTTAAAATTATGAATGACTTTAAGATCGACTGGAGTACACTAACAGGTGTAATACGCATGAGATTCTCGATCGTTCGACATAAGAACTGATAACAGTCGTGCGCAAAGTCATTCTTAAAGCCATTCGTAACATGGTGAAACACCGTCAAGGTCTCAAAATAACCCAAGGCCACCAGAGATCATGGCCATGGGTGCCCTCTTTGGATTTCCTTTCATTCTTTATTGTTTGGTCTTGGTGGGAAAATGGCCTTCAAAATGGTCTTGTCCATATATCTGATGCCATGTCGGTGATGAAATCCTATTTCAAGGCCTGCTTATCCCATATGACGTATGCCAATCCATTTTTGATTCAATGAGTTACCCATACAAGTCATCCCTAGCTAAATATAGCCATCCATCTCACTTAAACAATTATGATGTAGGCAAGTCTCTTCACATTTTCTACTTAAGGTTCTGTGCAATTCAAAAGTTTTGCTTACCAGTTAACATTGCAAAACCCAAGTATAACGGGCTCACTGGACTATGGCAAATATTCTGAGTGTAGTGTATATCTGCACAAAAATATGTGTATTATGCACATTATACTGATCAAACCATATTCGACAAAAAGATAAATCTGAGTATACATAACATTTAAAGCTTTCACATGCAACCCGTTTTTTATCAACAGCACTCTTGTTATCAAGATATAATTCTGACATTAGACATTACTTTTGAGTAATTTCTGTTATTACTTTTAAGTAATATGATCTGGAATAGTAAGATTGTTATTGTGCTGTACAGTGTGATTGTGTGCATTCCTTATGAATGAATTACAATCAAAATCTATGTTACAATTTTCTTGAGACTATATTCAAATTGAAATATATAATCCCCTTGTTTCAGATTCGAAAGACAAATATACTTCATTTGTTAATGAAACATGATAATTGTAAAACAGCATAAATATGGAAACTTGTCCATAAAAGAACATGAAACATGTGAGATTATGTCGCTGATTTTTTAAAAGACCTTTTTAGGTATACACTGTACTTTATATGCAACCCAAATTCTATAGAAAAAACCCAAATAATTAATTAATCGTACTTCTGAGACCAGTTGCTATGTCTTACATATTATCATATCAATAAACCAAGTTTTGCAATGTATAAAACCATGTACAAACAAACAGAAAACTTCTAAAAGTAATAAATAGATAGGAAACATACAAAGACACAAACATATATTGAGTGGGTTTAGACATATGACTTATAATTTTCATACACTAGGGTACACTTCATCATAGTACATGTAGTCAAGCTAAATTCATAATCCATTATGTTTCGTTTGATAAGGTGGTACCAAAAAATGTGTAATTATCAGCAATTATTCAGAATTTAAAGTGGAAAAAGGAAGAAAAGGCCTAAGAAATTAAGTCATTAGGAAATTTTGTTCTTCCCAAATACAATGTTTTTTAGTTCATCACATTTAGACCTAGCGTTTAGAAGAAAAACAATTTTGAAAATCCTGGTCAGATGTATTGAGAAATACGCAAGTCGTGAGGTAAATTGAACACACTCGGTGACGTCACGGAAAAAACATCGGTTGAGCGTGTAATAAACGTGATACAGTATACTATTGGGCAGGACGGCCGCGGGAGGGGATTCCTAAATTAAACAGATCAGTGACAAGTTATACTGCATTATGTGGGCAATATGGAATTAGAAATGTAAAGAAATAACATCATACTACATATCACTACCCTTTTTCTGAACATATTACCATTTTATATGCACTAATAAAGTATTTTATGTGTGTATGGGATGGTCGAATCGACTCAGGATAAGAGCATATGCATGGGTGAACGTGTATTACGTACGTACGCGTGCAAATATACGGCAGTGCGAAGATTCTTAGTTTTGATTACTTCGACGCGTTTATCTGTCATTTTCGAGACTTGTTTATCAGTTTTTTTCCGGGAGATTTTTCCCTAACGTAATTAAGTTTTGGTAAGAGGAAGCAGCAAACACTTGGAGTATTATTTCTACCGTATTTGTATCGCCTTTGTTAGTTTTCTTAATCATTTGTGACTTGTATATGGTGAAATTTTCGTTTTGGTGTGGACCGTGGGTGTGAAGAGCAGTGTGAACGGACTGTTGTGCGATGGAGCCCCCGCCTGACCGGGGGAGCGAGACGCCGACCGATACATTGCGCTGTATTTTCCCAAGAACTATATGTACAGAGTATCGGCTGAAACATCAAACTTGGAAGAGGAAAAATGCATGATTATACCGTTATTAAGCCCACTTCCGTCATGAAATATTGACATATATACAGAGTGATAGCTTTCTTTAAAGGACATAACATTTAAATAATTGTCTCTTTCTGAAAAATCACGCAAATTACACAAATCTCACATACGTGATGGCAAGCGAATGAATGTGGATCGCACAGTACGAATGTGTTTGGAAATCTGGTCATCATACCGTCATCGTTTAGTGGGTAAATTACAATGTTTTCATCGGAATTCATCTAAAATTTTGTGTCCATATATGCTTTATGATGTAACAATCAATATGTTGTGAAGACATTTAAAAGTTTTGCAGAAAATTTTGAGTAATATCAAGTAAAGTTGCACATTACGTACTGCGGCATTGATCTCTCCATATCTCGTCCATTGAAGGGAGCAGACGACGCTCGCAATGTGTTTTTTCCGTGACGTCACACGGATACTCGAGAAAAGTACAAGGGATTGCTCTCTCTGTGAAAATGGTGCCCCTCCAAACTAAAAGTCTGATAACTCCACTTCTGGTGGGTCAATTTAGAAGGGGTAAAAAGGAGATTGTTCTTAAAACTACAGGCTCTCGGAATAAATGTCTCTCATTCTCATCCAGCCGCCCCTTTAATACTAATGTACATCCACCTGTTTGGTTGGATAACTTTTACCCACTAGCATCAACAGAATTCATAAATGTTGCCAGCCATTAAAATCAGGTGCAACACAATATGGTACATTGTGTTCTAATTTTATTGCAGACACCCATTAATTTGGGAACCCCTTGGTCCAAAGGACATTTTTTTGAGGTTGCTCTGAACATGCACCCACGAAACATGTGTTACCTCTTCCGCCTCGCATCTCTCTCTTCGACACTTGATACAAGTGTCTTTACATAGGATCCGTTCTTCTCCTTTTCATAGCTGCGGCTCCACCATCTGGAAATAAAGAAGGAAAACAAATTTTAATTGAGGTTGATCTCTATCGATTAACTATAAAGAGACGGTTGTCCCTTACACCATCTTATTTCTTCAGGTGCTCATAACTAACAGCATGTTATGGAGAATAAGTGTCCTGTAAAAAGAACATTGTATTAAACACTGTCTTATGGGGTTTTGTTCAAAATCAACTGCAAATCAACTGCAACTTTGCAAATTGTAACACGCATTTTGATTCGCACACAGTATGCACATTTAACAAGACCCGCATCAAACAATGTTTTATATTGGCACATTCCGATCAAAGGCAACTTGTGATTAATTGCAACTTTTGAACAACACCCCCTTAGTTGAGCAATTTTGTACAATATCATTGGGTGACTTCAAGTACGGTGTTCGGTGTTGGTGTTGGTGTTGAGAGAGCAAAACGGACCGTAAACCGAGCTCCAACACCGTTGGTCAGTTTACAGAAGTGATACAGAAACGACCGGCAATACGTCAGAATCTTGCAAGGTCTACCCCAAACGCCGACAGACTTCAAGTTTGGTGTTGAGGCTGGTGTTGGTTTTGCTGCAACACCAACACCAGCGTTCAACACCGTACTTGAAGTCACCCAATGTCACTTCTATTTTTTTTGTTTCGAGGGGAAAGGCCTCGATAGGTAATTTTGGCCTTTGTCTTTCCCCGTCACATTTTCATTAATTGTATAATTACTGTTAACTTTTTTTTTATACTTTGTATTGTGATTGTTTTGTTACATGTACCTTGTTTTTTTTTAATTGATTTGTGGAAATAATAAATGAACTGAACTGAACAAAATTACAGGGGAGGGTTGGTTCTTGATTAGAAAAAAGGAATAACAGAATTCTCGAAAGGAATGATGCCAGGCAGAACATAAAAAAAAGAAAATTTCCAAGCATTTTTTTATCGTAATCTATACATGTCTCCTGTATTTCACACATATTGTTCTGTTGTCATTTATTCCTCACACATGCCAATTATCAGTAAAATAAGGCCATTTCATTTTACCACCCGATTTACAAATCCTGATGAACTTTTGCCGGATGTCAAACGCTCCCTAAAAAAATATTGGAAATAAGTCTTGATCTTTAATTTAAACCTCTAAATAAATTTGATCTTGCATAAAAAGTTAAGCGTAGGTCAGGAAATAAAATGCAACTCGATTTTCAACCAATCTGAACCATGCATTTAGGACTTGCATTTAAATTTGAGAGTTAAAGCGAAACTTTTATGCAATAGGGCACGGATCAAACAAATAATATTCATGTTTGTACCTTGACCATACGTTCTGCTACCGCTCGACCTGGTATTTACACGGCTTCCCGATGTATTCTCCTTCCCCTGACCACTGCTTGCTGTATTGTGCTGCTGAGGCACCCCCTTAGGATTTCCGCCATGCTGAAAGACACCATGACCTTTACCTGGGCCAGAGACCTGGCCTTTATTTGGACCTAGTCCTGGACCAGATATGGATCCCCTCCCTGGTCCGGTCGGTAGGTTGGATCCACCAGTAGGCCCTGGTCCTGCCTGGTCTACATTGGCTGCCTCATAGAAACACTGGGATGCCCAGAAATCGGGATCGTCTGTAGCAGTAGAAGAATATATGATTCATAACATCATAAAAAGAGCTGATTCTGTTATTCTAGTTACCTATTGATATTCAGATTCAACATTAACATAAAGATAATTGAAATAGACCATGGGGAAATAAGGGACACTTTTAGATTCATTATATGTTCAAGTCCCGTAATATGACACCTTCCAACCTGAATGAACAGCATTAAGATCACTAAAATCATGCCAGCTCAAAAATTGCCATATACCACAAACCAAACAAAGGAGGATGCGGCATGAGAATTACAATCGCCTGAAAGAGTTGTAGTCGATCGGTACAAAGTAATGAATATTATTGTTTCATATGCATCTCTTGACAAGCACATTGGTTGATTTGCAATTGAATACAATTTTTTTGCAACACCCTAGATGCGGATTGGGAAAAATAAACTGGGGGTGGGGGTGCTGCTGAAGTGTTATATTTACAAAGTATGCACTTTAAACAAGGTGTGCATGAACCAATGATTTTGATTGTCATTTGCCAGCAACTTGCAATTGGTTGCAACTTGTGGCAACATCTCCAGGAGTGTAGAGTTGCTACTATTTACCTTCAGCAAGTAAGATCTCATCTGTGAGGGGTTGACCATCAGCGGAAATGATTGCTTTGGTGGTGGACGTAGTTACAGGAGTTGTAATGGTGGTCGTCGTTGTGGTGGAGGTCTGGCCTGCTAGTATCAAAGTATCCAGTGGGGTGGAGGTGGCAAGAGGGCAAGGCATGTCTGGCATGGGAAAATGTAGAGAGCAATAATAATGTGTGCGATAACATACATTAAACTTGGGAACATGATATGTACTGTCATAGGGGGTGTTACTACATAGTTGCTATTGATTGCAAATCAACTCTCATGAAACAATGGATTTGATGGGTGAATTTCGATCCACTGCAACTTGTGATCAATTGCAACTTTGTATCAACACCCCTTAGTAAGTATCTACAGGCTGGTGTTTCATCAAGTCATTTTTTAAAGTTAAGAACATTATTAAGAAAGACTGGAGAATGTATTGAGTGTTAGAATCGTAAGCTTATCAACCATTTAGCATAAGAATGGATGCCAATTGATCTTATAGTCATTCTTAAAGTTATTTATAACATGGTGACACATAGTTCTTGTTTTAGCATAGCTTGAACAGAGTGTGTGATCCGGCATGTTCAGGTGCAAGGATGGAGTCAGAATCAGAACTCATTAGATTTTACACAAGAAGAACTCGGAAACCTGTCTATACTGATATCCCGTGACGCTACTGCAAATAAGATCAAATTCGTTGCCCCGATCGCTGAAAAAATGGTCTAAAAAATGAGCACATATTCATATTTGAGCACATGACTTCCATTAGGTCTTGAATGAAGGTATCAATGGAAATGTCCTGTATCTTAAAACAACTTCAACGATGAACAACATGCCAAAACTAAACTTATTCAAAGCTATATGGAATTAACTTATTCGAGTGCTAAATTCATTAGTGATTTATGGACTATTATTTTTTGGGATAACTGATCAGCAGTCAGAACCCAGTATAAGAGAACCAAATATAAAGTATCATACCATCAATGTCTAAATGTGTTGCACCATCCTTTTCTCCTTGGTTGATATTTGAGGTTGCCTGTGGGAACGTAGAAACATCAACAATATGAAATTATTAAAACAGGAAAATGTCACAGAAACTACATGTACATCAGTAGGCAAGGTCAAAAACCAAAAGTGAAAGGACGGAAAAGAAAGCCAAAATCAAACACAAATATACAACTGCTGGTATGCAGAATTTAGGTTTTGATTTGTTCTACGCGAAGTTGATATAACAAAATAAAAAATATCATACATTTGAAACATTACTCTTCCCAAAATACAAATCTTTTGTTCAGTTTTGTGATATCTGGGGGCGTCACTCTTTGACCATTCAATGATTTTTTCCCTGAAAGAGGAATAAAGTTCATAGAGTCATGGTGTTTATTCTGAAAAAAAAACACCCCCCCCATAATTAGTGGGCTGACAATTAGCACCATTTTTCAAATACTGGAGTTTCTGCTTTGGTGGGAAATAAGGTTAAAATCCAGAAAAAAACCCTCTATAATTTTTTATTTCTACATCACTTATTTACTTTTGTAGACCTACCACCTTCTTCAGTCCCTTTTTACAATACAAATGCAAAGGTCAAATGCTAAAATATATTGTTGGGTCAGCCCTTAATTGTACAAGCAAGGATGCTTGTTAGAATTGATCAGAGGGCCTGAAAATCATGTAAAATGCAATGTAGTTTATACACATAAATTGTACATATCAATTACAAAACTATGGCCAGAAATAGATTCCCAGCGCCTAAATTCATAATTTATTTTGCCTGAAAACTGTCATCCATGTACAGTAAAGTCAGTAAAGTCAGGAAAGGAGTCATTTTTAAGTGATCGAGCTCAGAATCACTTACAGATTTTGATGTGCCTTGTTGTTGCTGTTGTTTGCGCTTCATCTGCTCTCTGAACTCCTGTTGTTTTTGCTGTTGCCTCAGCTTCCTCAGTCTCAATTCATCATCAGGAGTAGCTTTCCTGTGAAATATAACAAAATATATATTGTTTTTGCAAAAACTTGCAGATCATTCTTGCCCTCCATTTACTATTCTTATTTGAATCAAACACAAAATGTATAAAATCCTGAAATCAAAAGTTCTCTTGTACATATACATTTTCAATACACGTATATTTTTCTAATATTTCAGTAAACAGTGTTTTAATTCATAATAAGACTTGGTTCCCATACCTGACATTGAATTGATACGGTTTATTAAAATTAGACATTGCTACTAAAAGTTGATACTCGTGAAGTTACAGAGAAAAAATTTATAAAAATGATATGAAGACTTTACAAAATGTTATTGATTTTGATTATTATATGTATAATATTTAATGACTGCTGAACATGATAGTAAAAATAGACCCCTCCTCCCAGGATTCCTAAACTTGTCTTTAATATCTCTCAACATCTCTCTCATTGCGTAAAGCGAGCATCCTAAGTAAAACTTCACATATAAATTAGCAAAGGCAAAGAAAACAACAAGCTGAGATTAAATGATCATTACATAAATGAAAGAAAATACAAGGAATGGGAGTAAATCCTATTCATAACTAAATGAAGTCAAATTCTANTAGCCTGTCTTCATATAGTTTGATAAAGGCTAGCAGTATATAGCAGCCGAAACGTCACTATACTAACGTTCT
The DNA here is from genome assembly GCA_036244855.1 of Temnopleurus reevesii. Lineage (NCBI taxonomy): Eukaryota > Metazoa > Echinodermata > Echinoidea > Temnopleuroida > Temnopleuridae > Temnopleurus > Temnopleurus reevesii. The sequence goes on along the minus strand of BQKZ01002700.1, from coordinate 56,881 downwards.
ACGTTTGCACATCGTGAGACAACTGATTAACTTTCTTCAATTATTCTTCACCACGATGAACCTCTTTCGAACCATAACTATACAAAATGTTATTGATTTTGATTATTATATGCATAATATCTAATGACTAGTGAACATGATAGTAAAAAATAGACCCCTCCCCCAGGATTTCTAAAATTGTCTTTAATATCCCTCCACAAAGTCTCTCATTGCATAAAGCAAGCATCGTAAGTAAAACATCACATATAAATCAGCAGAGGCAAAGAAAACAACAATCTGAGATTAAATGATCATTACATAAATGAAAGAAAATGCAAGGAGTGGGAGTAAATCCTATTCATAACTAAATGAAGTCAGAATGGGAGTAAATCCTATTCATAACTAAATGAAGTCAGAATGGGAGTAAATCCTATTCATAACTAAATGAAGTCAGATTCTAACCCTGTGAATCAGGAAGCATCTAAATCTAAGATAAAAGTAATATAACTCACTGTGATAGTTTTTCAGAATACGAATATATACTCACTTGTCATTCATGATGACATCTGTAAGGGCACACATTGGGGAATCTTCCAACGACGGTTGCTGGAGACCCTTTCTCCCATCATGCTTCGGAGTCTCCACGCATCCAGCTCCATTCATAACAGGGCTTCCTGTTTGGTTGCCAGTCTTTGTATTAATCACTGCAGGTGAAACAGTGAAATCTTTGATACCCTTGCTTTTGTTTTCATTAAAAATTGTGTATTTTTCTTATAAAAAAGAGATTATGCACTGGTTTATTACCTAGCATTATTAATAATCTTAATAATGTTAATATTCTTACAATTTTAAGATAATGATAAAACGTTACATTTATATAGCCCCTAAATGCATAACAAAAGAAACATGAGGATATTCATTTTCCACGCTTTTTGAGGTTTCGACCATCTTTGAAATTAGTCGTCAATACTAATAAAAAAACAATTTGTTTATAACACACTGTTGCACTAAAATATCATCATGTTTCTATAAAATTCTTATTTACAATTAAGAAAATTATTGGCTTATTACAGAATATCAGTAAAAGTTCCATATAAATTTGATGTAATACATCTGATAACAAAGTAAGCCAGAGTGATATTCAAATATTCTCAATCCATCAATTAAATAATTATCAACAAAATACAATTTTAAAATATATATAAAATTGATACACGAATGCATAATTTTGAGGATGACCATACCTGCACTTGATGGATTCCTGTTCACACTAGCACCAGGGGCGCCACTGGGTCCTGCTAATGATGATGGCGGTCTTGCGGTCCTTGCTTGATGAACGGGCATGGGAGGGGTAAATTGCCCTGCTGAAGAGGGCCCTGGAGCAAAGGCCGTGTGATTTGAAGCGGACGGATTGTTATTTTCGTAACGTGCCTTCATCACATTTCTGTCAATATCTGTCCTCTTCATAGTGACTATATCATGTGACATTTCATGCTGAAAGGCAGAAAAGAAAGAAGACAAATTATACACTTCTAACAAAAATTTAAGGATCAATTGATGGTGTCACTTCACTATACTAATATATTCAAATTCATGCCAGCTTCTTGTGGACTAACATACCTATGTGGTATTTCTTATACCATTAAGTTACAATCAAAGTACAATACTTGGAATCCAGTTTGCATATATTACTTGTCGCTATGTAAGGTAAGCCTCTGGCAAGCTTTTGGGCCATCAAGAACAATCTTCGTGTACACATAACGCATAAAATTAGCATCTATTAGTAAACCCGCCTATTCTTAGAATGTGTAGTGGAGCGAGAGACATTTTGTAATTTTTGAATTCTCTTACGAGTGGAATTGATTACAGTGTGCGTTTAGTATGGTATTTGGGGGTTACATTTGGGATTTTTCCATCAATACAGAACCTCATTTAAAGACGTATACACACATTCAAAGGTAATCCCTAAACTTGTTGGTGTAGTGTAAAAGAAATGCCCTCTCAACCCTCTATATATTATCATAACTATCTACTTTTCTCCCCCTTCAATACCCAATTTTATCTCCCCCACCTTCTTAATATCCAACTCATCTGTATCAGTATTCCCCTACTCTGATCTCATGCTTATCACCATGAAAATTCACTTGTAGATATAAAAGGTTTGGACACTCTATACTTAGTCTACCTAAAGAATTTTCTTATCGTCCAATTCAAGAAGGATTTCATTTGAAAAAAAAAAGAATATGCCAATAAAGCTACTTACTGGTTTTGGTGCCTTTCCAATCGCTTTCAGATACGACTTGTCATTCAGGCAATTCCCCAGACAATTTCCAAAGCTCCTGTCATAGGATTAATAATGCATTATTAGTAAGAAGGAGTCATATACACAAATTTGTAGTATGGGTAACTCCACGAAATTGTCATTTCCATAATGCCAAAAAGAGTGAATCTTGAAGATTATTTACTGAAATTCATTGAAATTCAAAATGTATGAAACAGATAGTATCAGTGAAACACACATTTCATAGAATTTCATAAAAACATGGACTTGCTTGCTATTTGGGTAACTGACATAACAAAGCCTCGGAATTACCTATGTGTGAATTATTCCACAAATTATGCATGCTTCATGTCAGTCATTATGTTCCTTTCTGAAATCCTTGAGTGTTTCTATTGGTAAAATTTGACAACATTTGAAATAAATATCAAATGTAAAGACAATACTCCAACTGAGAATAAAACATTTTTATGATAACATACAACCTTGTGTCAAAACTTCTTCTTTAGGTATTTTGGAGGGGCTATTAACCTAGGTACAGTGCAGCACAACATGGATGAATTTCTTGCTGGAAAAAAATAATTATACATTTGAACTGTGACATTCTGAGTGAAAGGCAAGAGTCAGAAACACTACACCATGATTATTACTTCTATCATTTATTACTATTATTGTCATTATCAATATTTGCCTCATCAACCTCGAAAGCAAATAGATACGATGAAATACGTACTTGAGAGACCTCTTCAATCCATCCGTCACAGCTTCTTTGCGAGCCTTCTCTAAGGCCAGTGCCTTGGACTTCATGCCCTCGCTGACTCCATAACCGATATCTTCGTGGTACACACCATCCTAATACAAACATAACAATGCAATGGTAAGTAATTTCATGATATCTGCAGGGTGTCAATTGAGGCCAATTAAGGAAGAATTATAGGAAAACAATAATCATATATATTGGTTCAAAGTTTAATGTCACAAAAAGTTGCCATTGACAGAAGATGAAAAAAAATGCAAGCATAAATTAGAATTTCAATTTTACATAAAATGTCTGAAACATAGAGGCTACAAGCAACAAGCTTAATTCCAGGTATGAGGAAAAAACAGTTGCAAAAAATGTGACAAGAGAAGTACCAAATAATTACATTATACAGATTTAAATAACTTCTTCTCATGCAATATTCAGAAATGTATACAAATTGGGATTACTGCAGATCATACTCTCTTCATAAATTTACCTTGAGTTCAACTCTGATGATTGCACTCACGCCTACAAAGAATCTTCCACCAACATGATCCACAAAATCTGCAGAAGAAGAAATAAACCATAACAGATACAATATGAAAATTAATCAGAATGCAAGTTAGTAAGCACTTTAACAGGAAACAAAGATTACTATAGTTACAAAGAAATGATTTTTTTAGACACATCCAATAGTGAACTAAGATAAATAACTATGAATGAATGAATGAACGAAACAATACAAGCAGGCAAATGGATGACTGTTATATTGTGAAAACTTGTCATAAAGAAGTCTAATATGCAAAAATATTGTAGGGGGTGAGATCGCTATTCCAAATTGTTGAATCACTTTTCACCTTATTTCTTTTATTTCTTTTCACCCTATTTCTTTTAATTGTCATTTGTCAAAAAGCAAGATTGATGATAACATATTAATATTGACATCACGAGGGACTTTGTTAATGAGTTTCCACTCATTAAAAGCTACATTGCCAGTAACAAATTTTTGCAACACTATAACACTATAAATGCCCAGAACAAAACATGATCCTACGTTCTGAGCTTAAGTTTTCTGGCATGCTATATGGTCCAATTGGAATTTAACTTTGGTTGCCTACACTAATTCAAAGCTAATGAAATCTTACGCCTGTCAAATAAAAGATCTATGAGTAATTTTCAATCAATCATATCTCTATGCTAAATATTTTTGTTGTAGATTTACAACTAATATTCATCATCAGATTAATTGCATCTTTTATGTTACAATTCCTTATCTGTCTTGTATAATTCATGGCTTTTGAGTGAATATGTCAAAATAAACGACATATTTTTTTTGCATTCTGATAGAGTTTTGTTCTCAAATATCCTATACAACATTCATCATCTTCATAGCATATAGCAAACCTCATTTGCAATATTTTCATAATCTGTGCTTTAGTCGATGCCAATTGTCACAGGCTGTACACCACACTTGGTTTATGTAGGAGCCCCTAGCATCAAATGGGTCAATATTAATCAAATATACAATGCACTGAGAAGTTCTAGTTGAAATTATGGATTGTGAGGTGACTGGCATAGCACTATTTTCTGAGCATAGCCGCAAAGAAAATAGTCACTATGCTGGTCACCGAAAAATCCATAATTTCATATAGTACTTCGAAAAATGTGTATGGTATATTTGATTTATATCCTACACAAGTAAATCGAAATAGTAATCAAATATGTATCCTACTCATAATCGGTTGATGAAATGAATTCCTCCAAATCATCATCATCTACGAGATTAAATCTCGGTTCATAGTTGTTGATTTCTCCACTGGGCACAGCCAATGTTGTTTATCTTTCGGCGACCTTTGATCTCGATATCGAGATATCGATAGCTGAATATCCAGATATCGTAAAAGATGACGTCATAATATTGACATATCCAAAACTATTCCGAGGTATGACGCAAATGATGTCACGCCATATCCAATTCATTTCATGGTGAACATATTTTTAATCACTTGACTGCTCCTTGACCAATGATAAGGATACAATCTTATAAAGAGGATATATTTACCTATAGTCTGGTTGGTGATGGAGTGTGACCAGCCATTGAAGCCAAATGTCTCGTTAGCCAGGTTGATTAACCGCCATCCTTCAATATATGCCAACTTTGAAACAAAAAAAAACATAGAAAAACAAATAAGTAAATGATCTAAATAAAAATAAAAGAAATATATGAATATAGAACAGACTAAACTATACTACTACACAACTATTGAAAGTAATTGGAAGTGTCTAGTTCGACATAATTTGCAGCTGATGTAAATCAACTGATAGGCTAAGATATATATCTGAATGTACATGTCTATAATCAACTAAAATGCAACAACACAATAATATCAACTGCCTTTTGTGACAACAAGTCATTTTACAGGGTTTTTTTTTTCCTGCAGAGCACATTGATGCACCTCTTGAATTGCCGTTTCTGGCTTCCAATCTCTATGGGACATAAGTAGAAAATAACAGTTATCCTGGGGCCTGTAAAATTAACGATGCAATTAAACTTACAATAAATATTAATTGTAAGTCTATGGCAAAACGTGTACCATAAAGATGTGATCAATTTTCAATTTATTGTATCTCTTTTGTTCTACAGGCCCCCACAGAATACAGAAGAATGAACAGTCATATTTTGTGTTTTTAATCATGACAGATGTCCTATGATTACAGAACCCCACATTAAGTAACACAGGTAGAGCAGGGGTAAAGAATAGAATCTTCTGGTGGACACCACTATAATTAAAATTTTTATCATTTACCTTTTGGCCACCAGCACCAGATCTCTGACTGACAAACTCCGGCCCCAGTCGCTGCCGTAGAGCTGCTTGAATTGCCCAGTGCTCCTCTTTAGAGTACTCAGCCTATATTGATAAAACAACAAATAAAAATTTGCATGAATAATAATAATAATAATAATAATAATAATAATAATGGTGGCTACTTGTATAGCGCACAGGTCCACCTTATCGGTGCTCATGGCGCTGAAAGCTTTACACTCACTATTACCCGGCTCTAAGCTGGCAACCATTACGGTGCTTCACATTACAAGGAATGTCTTCCTGCCGTACCTATTTACCTCACCTGGGTCGAATGCAGCACGATATGGATGAAATTTTTGCTGAAGGAAATTGAAGCCATAGGTGGGATTCGAACCTATGACCCTCTGGTTGAAAGGCGAGAGTCAGAACCACTACACTATATTTGACAACAATAATAAAACCTCAATCATAATTCTGTTCAAGATCTATAAGAAAAAAATTGCATCATTCTTGAATTAGGAAATTGATCATCATGCATTGCTCTGAATAATGAAATAATGGTAAAGTCAGGAAGAACATGCATACACTGAAGATCAATCTAAATTCTATGATAGATATAACTCTTAACTCTATAATTATAGTTCTAATAATTCTCTATGATTGGGAGAAATGAAATAACAAAACAAGGCCTACCGTCATCAGGCCAAAACCATATAGTGCATAGTGCTTGGTTGCTCTTTATCGACTGAACCATTCAAAATGACCCAACCTGACTTTTTTTAATCATTTGTTTTTTCTTCTTCTTTTGCTTGATACTGAAAATTTGAAATAAAGAATTCACAGTAAAATTATTAAAAAACAACACAGATAAAATAGAACCTGTTCTTTGGCTTATCACTCCCACCGAAGTCTAATTTCCCAGTACATAAAATATCTTTCAAAGTAAGAAAATAATTTGAAAAATATTTTGATTACCCAAGGCTTGTTAAAAATAATGGAATTGGAGGGAAACCAATAATTTTTTCTTTTTGTCTCTTGACCATGAGTAAGGAATGTGAACTCAATTTATTTTTTTTAGGGGGGAGCAGTCTTAATTGGTGGGAAAACAGACTGATAACGAATATATATGACGAGACTGCTCAGAAGCTTGCGTGCTTTTTGAAATAGATTATGATTAGGAGTTTCTGTAATCCTTAACTTTTCAACGAACATGCTGGCATCTGGACATTCTCATCATTCCTATTCTTTGGTACCTGGTAGTCCGTTTTCGGTAATCTGATCGGTCGACCGGGACAGTGCCCACTGCATGAAGATTTTAGCGCAAATTTTTGGAATGTGTTGTCATTATTTTTTACTTTCAACGTCTTCTCCATTCATCTACGTGTAGCACTAATTAGGCGGGTCCTGACTCTATAAGGGCGGCCAAATTTTAAGAAAAGGTACCCACAAGTGAGTCTGAAGCCTTCGGACTATTATTAGCAAGCTCAGACTTCGACTGAGACCGAGAGTCAGATCTCCCGATCCCATTATGACTCATGACAAATTTATGAAATAGTTAACAGTTCTTTAAAGTTTAAATACCAGTTTTGTTCAGACTCCCAACCTGTCCAGACATTTTACTAAGTTGATGGCTGGATATAGAACAGTCTATAGCTCTACCATTATTGGTTTGGAATCAATATTTGGAACCAATATTAAATTATTATAATATTGGCTAAAATTTAGGCTCAAGTAACTTACTGCCAACAAAATATTCAACGGGTGGGACATCAAACGGGGTAAGATTGTTTTTAAAACATTGATCTACTCACTTTCCCAAAGTTGAAGAGCTTTGAAACTGCACTACCTCTGTCTGAACCCCTGATGCAATTCGCACTTTGCGATTTGTCGGAGCTGATGGTTTGGAAATCGTGTTTTTCACGCTCCATTTTAGCAGTCCACAAACGGCAGGGGATCGATCAAGAACGACAGCTTGAATTTACCGCGTCTCACCGCGGCCGCCGCGCCGCACCGTACCGACGTCGCGACACGACCAGCAGCACGGATAATTGTTGGCCAATGATCAAAACACTTATCGCGGATAGATCGAGGGAAGTTCCACCAAGACCCTGGGACATGTCTTTTTCTTGGGGGTGGGGAGGGGGAAGTTAACAGGTAAAACAGAGGTCTTCAAGAAATTGTTAATGATCCCCAACAGAAAATTAATGGCACTGAATGAACACC
>BQKZ01002700.1:25691-48182 GCA_036244855.1 Temnopleurus reevesii | reverse complement strand
GGGGGGGGGGGGTGGGGAGGCATAAGGAGGGAAAAAGAAGCAACCATGAATGGATTTCTACAGCTGATGGGTGAAAGTACCAAAATTATTATAATTTGGCCATTATTACCCTCTTATTCAGGTATGTTCAATATCATCATTTGCACCTAATATATGAAATAAGTTTGTGTGTTTTTATTCCTTTTTCTGCCTGCCATATTCTCATTTTCGTCACCAGCAAACTAATCATAACCTAAATCTCACTCATCAATTCAGATGCAGTATCATTATCATTAAAACGGTTATTACCATATTTCTGAACAATTACAGAATATTGATATGCATTTATTATAATGTAAATTGATTTTTAACATCCAAAATGAATACAACTAGGCGATTTAAGTTCTTTGCTGTCATGCGTTCTTTCAAGGGAAAACATATGGTTTAACTGTTATGACTACTTATTTTTGGATTTCTGATCTAGAAAGTGTTCCGTAAAAGTTGGACTATCTCTGTATCACAATATGATTGGCAAATTCTAATGAGAAGGGGGTCACAGAAGCACCTGAGCCCCCCCCCCCCCCCCAAGGTTTGAGAATGCCCAACTACGATTAGCAACACAGAAACTTTAATGATACTTTACACAAGAGCAAAATCACAATGATTCCATTTTGAAATATACAAATTTTTTTATTGTTCATTCTAAGAATACACAAAAAGGGGAACACTACGTAGGACGAACATGCACACAAAATAATAAAGTGATATTTACAATGTACACAGATCTGCATTACTGAAAAACAATTTCTTTATACAGGACAAAATGCAGCTTTACAACAATCAACATGAAACAAAAGAAAGGAAAAATTGAAACTTTAGTTTTGAATGACATCCAGACGACAATTTTTTCTCTATACATATCTTGTCGTTGTCTGCTGTTCAAATTACCCATAGGAAACAGTATTCACCATCTAGAAACCACTGCACGGATAGGGCCGTTAGAATCACAAGTGTTTCAGATTTATTCTCTCTTTCCTGTTTACTGTACGAATAAACATGGAAGCACCTCCTTACTGAAAAGTGTTGTCATTATCAACAAGTATTTAGGGAAGCTATTCTTGAATTAATCTATCATTTCAAATATCATTCAAATATTAGTCAGGTAATTAGATTACAGGAAAAGTTTTCAATATCAAAGTACAGCAGATGCTGCTCATATAAATCTTTTTAATGAGAAATTTAGTATACACAAGCTCCAATTTCTAATCATGGTATTACATAGAGTTCTTACACAAGCAAATCTAACATATTAATTTGAATGATTGGTGAATATTTGTCTGCCGAATTGGAGCACATCGAAACCCAGAACTATCAAATACGTAAGTCAGCCCTTAGTAAAAAAGAAATTCTCAAATATTCAGACTAAAAACAAGCAATATTGGAATGTTTGTGCTGATCTACAGGGTATATCAAATCATTTTTCAAGAAAAAAGTTGTGAGTGACAGGACAAATGAATTCTATTTCTGAGGAACCTGAATCCAATTACAATACATCACTGTCTCCCGAAATAAGTGATTGTTAGGGGTATTACTGTATCCCAGAAAACATAGCCCAAATGTGTAATAACAATAAATGAAGAGGAACAAGAAAAGTAAACTTTTGAAAATTGGTTTAAAAATCAGATAAACCATACAGGATATACAATTTTTCAATCTTTCAGCCGCCTTCAATCTTTTTTTCTCTATTCATCTTCATTCATTGTAACCACGCTTCAAAGAAAGATGAATGATACTGTTCATAAAAAGGAAATCCTATTGAACTGTGTTGTTTAATTATCACAAAAAAATAGAACTACAGTCAAACCTGTCTATAAAGACCACCCAAGGGAGACAGAAGAATGGTCTTTAACAGCAGGTGGTCTTTATAGGCAGGTTCATTTACATGCAATTTGTGTTCTAGGGAGTCAAGAAAGGTGGTCTTAATAAACAGATGGTCTTTCTATAGAGGTGGTCACTAAAGCAGGTTTGACTGTATATGAAAAAAATGGGTCTGGAAAAAACATAAAATTACAATGGTTGGGAGAACTCTGGCATGAAACGTCAAAGTTACAGTTTGCATCTCTATCTCAAGGCAAAAAAATACCAACAATAGATGCATTGGAGTAGATTAGTCTACATTTGACAATAGGTTGGCTCAATAAGGCCCTGGTCACATATGGCACCGGAAGCAACACAATTCAAAACGACTCTTTGTTCGAAGGCATTTAACCATAAATTAACAAAGAGTTGTGTTGAATCGTGTTGCTTCCGACTTCTTATGTGACTGGGGCTTAATGACGACCCAATACAATCCAATGCTTTGTAATGATGCACGGTGTATAATGTATAGACTGATTCTCTTTACAAGAAACTTTCTAGGATTCGTGGTCTACCCTCATGAATAGTGATCTATACTTTAAAAAAAAAATCCCTGAAACTTATAAAGTAAAACTCCCTTAAAATATCAACAGTCTGGTGAAATATTAGTCACTTCGAAACTAAGGCCATTTTTTCAAATCTATTTGCGTATTTACAAAGCTCTAAAGAAAACATATATTCATCGATACAAACTCATTCTCACTCTCCCTCTCTCTCTTGCATTCAATAAACTTCTCATTTTCATCTTACACACATATTGGTACACATTCTCTGTATGTATTTATCTAAATATCTTCATTCTAACCATCAACATATTTCATTATTCATTTTCATTCTGGATAAAATCGGAAAACATCTCCTTCCTGTCTTACCCTAAACTTCTCTAGTAGATTTCTCTATTTCATATAATCATAAATTCACAATCCATAAAAATCAATGTTGGAAAAAGCAAGAATGTACAGCTCTTTGACAATAATTACCAAGCTTAAAATCTCTTTCTTGGCAAAAACAGTAAACCTGCCAAGAAAAAAGAAATCAATGAGTAACATTCTCCGGGATATAATTACAATTTGAAGATACGGATTAAACATTTCGACTACCATCCATATTGACGAGACATTCCTCCCAATTTCATGCAAATTATAAACATATATGGAGATTACATAATGATACACCTAGGATAAATCATCAACGACAAATGAAATATACACAATATATTACAAGATACTCTCCAAGCAATCTTACTTTTGTTGCTTCAGCATTCCAATACTGATCCAGTGATCTCATAATTCTCTATCGCATTGTATCATTTCTCATATACTCCCATGAGTTAATAGGCATTGAATAATGCCCAACTATATCATCACTTTCATTCAAATAGATGATTTATGGGATGATCAACGGGCCAGAAAAAAATGGAGGATTGGATAATTTAGAACAGAATAGAAAGAACAGATTCATTTTTTCATCTTTGATGAATCTAGATGTAATGATGGTCTGAAAGCTTTCAATGGATATGTAAATGTGTGTAACCATGACTAAGTGTAATCATCGGATGCCATGCCATAAGCTTTGACCAAAACTTATTTAAACAAAGCAATGAGAATAATGACCAGGGGACCATAAGAATGATGACAAGGGGCCCATAACATAGATATTTGTGATTAATCACTAAATTGAGAGCACAATTCTGATTCGTTATTGGACTGTCTTGTAAATAAACTGCGTGTGCAATAAAGATCTTGATTGGCTGTTTTAATTAGCAATCTATCGCAAATCTTTCTGTTATGGGGCTCTGATCTTAAACATTACTCAAAGATGATTTACGTTACACTTTACTACAATATCACACTAGCCAAAGTGTTCAGCCTAATAGTGGTTATTTCATAGTTACAGTAATTTCCATCAACACAAATATTTGCAACTCTTTGCATTCAGATAAAAGAGGTTAAACTAAAAAGGCTACTTGAAAATTAAACCAGGGGTCTGAATGACAATGACTTATATCCCAATTGTGCTTACACAATGAATAGCCAAGTAAACACCAGATATTTTTTCCTTTAAACGTCAGACAATAAAAATCACATCAGACAAATATTCCCTGGGTGTTCACTGATTAAATGCTGGCTAAACACCAGATGGATGTGAATGGGGTATTGGACTTGGGTAAAACCTTGCTATTGGAAAACGGGTGTTTGTTTTGTTTGTAGAATTGAACATAAGCTTACTGGTTTTATTTGTGTTATACGATGGGTGCCCCTAAATTTTCATGCCATTGGTCATGATACAGCTTTGTAATTGAAAAAAAGAATATCTTAAAAGAATAATTTTTGCTCCAAGTAGAAATTTGACACCATTCGTTTGTATATATGCATGTCATATCTTCCCACAATAAAATTTGGCTCAACATATCAAGAACATGACTTTTTACATATTTATACCATGTTTCTCCTTACCCCAAACATAATCAAACAACTCAAAACTTATCTTTTAAAAAAATTTCTAAAAACACTTTCCACATCTCCTCCACAAACATTGTCTTTATACAAAATAAATATATTAGAGCAACCTCAACATTTACAATGTGACAGAACTCAAAATAGGAGGAAACATATGCACCATAAAATCAGGATCTGGAAAACCTATCAACAGTTAAAAATAAATGAGAGCAAGTCTGAGTTTTTTTTAATAAAAAAAACGGAAATGTGAGAAAAACTGTGGAACCTGCAAATATTGCAAATGAAACTTGCACAATCATGAGCCAAAAGCACTTTGATAATGAGGAAAGATGAACGCATCATATCAATGTATTTTGAGTCATTTGACTCGGTCCATGTTTTTTTTTCATCCACAATTTGGCAAACACTGTACTTACTGGTATGCACAGCATGACTTTTTACTTAATTTCCAAAGTTTACGCATGCAAAACTTCTCTGGTTTTGCAGTAAATATGTGTACTTCATTCAGCATGATTTGATACTTCTGCACTTTGCTCATTGCAAAGACTGTAATACAAACTAAACTGATCAGTTAGACCTTCACATTGCTTTACCATAGTTGTATAACCAGTTTTGCAACAAAACAGAGTAATTGAACAAGTGTGTAGTTTCCTACTTCGCATGTTACTTCATCGTTTTGAAAGGAAAATCCCTCAAAAATTGTATCCAATAGAAACCAGAAAGCAAGAAGTAAAAGGTCATCTTTAGCACACACTCACTCTAAGCCACTGTCATGTTATAACAATGTATGGTTGCTACGGGATAGTATACGTTCTTACGATGCATAAATGATGATCAGTTTTGAAGTTCTAGTTTGAAAAAGTGCCAAGACCATTGTTTCAGACTAGCAGTATACAGCAACCGAAACGTCACTATACTAACGTCCTACGTTTGTTCATCGTGAGACAACTGATCACCACGATGAACCTCTTTCAAACCACATTGTATTCTGTTCGCTATACATTTTATCACGAGCATTCACAAACATTGTTTTGTTGCTTAACTATACCAACATAATGCATCAAGGAGGGACTAGCTGACCTAACCCCAAGTGCCAAACAATGCATCAGACATTATGGTACAGCTATTTATTTCTGGAGTAAATTTTTTGCGGTAAACACGCTGCAAGAAACCAACTACATCCCAATGAATAAACCATCATATATCTGATGAGGAATGCTTTTTGGGCTGTCAGTTGAACATCCTTCCCATGGTTCTCACCTAAACACATGGTATTTCATTTCCCTGTGTTCCTTTTCAGAACCAAAAGTGTCCACAATGAGAAGAAATTGAAGAAAAAGTTAAATGTAGCACTTAGTCCATAGGATATATGTGATGATTATCCAGCTTCACAAGAATACTCTCACTATGTATCCAAGTGTACACAAGCACAAACTGTAATGCAGACATTATGGTGACTGATAAAGTTTACAGAAATGGCTGTAAATTTCCTGGAAATATATATATTTTTTTGCATATACCTATACAGTGGAATCTCAGTATAACGAGGTGCTTGGGACAATAAAATATACCCTTTGTTATAGCAGTAATCTCTTTATAGCAGATCTCTTTATACCGAGTTTCCACTGTACATACTTGCTTAATATTCTCAAATGCATTATTCATTTCTTCTCGCCTTTGTGTATGCATCGAATTTCAGTCCCGTCATAGTTAGTCTGCACTTTCTCAAAAGAGTAAAAATGTTTGGCACCAAATCAAATAATGCTGAATGAAGAAACATCTAAATACTGCCGAGTTATTTTCTCTACCATTGTTACAAACAAAAGATAAAGGAACACTGCATTGTTAGAATAGGGCAGGTAGCATTATACCCTGACTACCCTCATGATTCTAAAGCCCCGGTCACATAGGACCCCGGAAGCAACAAGATTCACCCTGACTCGTTGTTCTGAGGCAGTTAACTGTGAATTAACAAAGAGTTGGGGTGAATCGTGTTGCTTCCAGGGTCCTATGTGACAGGGGCATTAATTTCTTCAATAACAGGCTTGGGGTGATCAATAGGACAGCTTACTAATGGATTCAAATTCATGAATATTTCCTGTTGATGAGTAAAGTATTTCTTAAACCGGTTAGTACCAATTGAAGTACAATACTTCGAATCTAGTTTGCCTACGTTACTCGTTGCTATGTCGGGCAAGCCTTGACAAGTTTCCAGGTTGTCGTGAACACCCTTTGTGTACAAAGAATGCATAAAATTTGTATCTGTCAGTAAACAGTGAACATATCTCTCTGTGCAATAAATAACAGGCATTCAAACCAAGTTTCATTCTGAGATTTCAGCTGTCTGTCCTGGTGATATAATGATTTGTTTCCATGGGTTTACGCAGACTTGGACTCGTCGCTCTCTGCTTTGATCTTCTTAACCATCGGACTGTAAATGAAAACGAGACAAAGATGCATGAAGAAATAGAAATCTATAGGACGTATTAAAATTCATTATAGTACCCTACAATTTATGTTCTTGCTTTCATTTTTTATAAGAGAGAGGCAAATGAAATAATATGGCAACAATCTGAAATTTAATTGGGTAAAGCCTGATATTTACAAGTAAAAAATATTGCATGATACCTTCCAAGAATATTTCAGTAGAGCCACTTTCTTCTGTAGTTTTATTTTCATAGAATTACTCTTCAGAAACTGCATACTGTGAATTAACAATAGAAATATCTTCTGCAGAACTGACAATGGGCACAACCGAGGACAAAGGTATCACAAACTCAAGGAGGATTTAAATCATATATCAGAGCATAAGTATCTCAAAGGCTATCAGAGGCTAGATCTTTGATGTCCTACTGGTTAGCCTTTATGCTCCCCTCACTGGACTTTAATATGAGCTCGCCCTGAAGTAGATATAGGGGGTGTTGTTCAAAATCAATTAGAAATCAACTGCAAGTTTGCAAATCAGAACGCGCTTTTTCAGTCGCGCACGGTATGCGCATTTAACAAGACACGCATGAAACAATGATTTTGATTGGCGCGTTCTGTAACTTGCAATCAATTGCAACTTTTGAACAACAGCCCCTTAGATAGATAGATGTTTCAGCAGTTACCTTTCTACAGATGAGGCTGGTCTCTTTGCAGCTACAGTAGTTGGTTTGGCAGAAGCTGCAGCGTTGTCTTGAAGCCATCTTACTTGTGTTGCTGGTCCGTATCTATATCAAAATGGAAACATAAGGATTAATATTCATATGAGAGTCGTGGAAACCATTTTAATGAGTGCTAAAGTGCGTGGAAGTAAAGATCATCTTTAATTGTCCTTTGGTATGACCTAGTCAAAGTTTGAATTAATTATTTCTCTATTATGAAAGGAGATACTTGAATTACTGAGGCAACATAATTAAAAACAGACAAGGAGGTTTTTAAAATCAAACAACATGATGTCACAAAGTCAGATATCTCAATAAAGTAAAAGCAAACCTGTCCGTAGTGGCCACAAAAGTGATACAAATACTGTAAGTGGCTTCTAGAGACGGGTGACCTCTGTAAATAAGGCTTCATCCAGATGGATACAACATCAATGGCCATTTTATACAAGTGGTCATTATTTACATGTAACTACCAAGAAAGGTTTGACTAAGTTTGAAGTTTGTTGATGCCACATGAATATAAAACTACAACCTGTTAAAAATAAATAATTTTTCTAAAATTTTGATCTGGCATAAATGGAAAGATAAACTCACCCTTTGACGTTACGTGCAGCGATTCTAAAGATAATTGCAGGTTTGCTTGTGCAGTCGATATGGGCAGCAGCGAGGTTTGCCGAACTGACCACACAAGACGGGTTGGGTCCACAGTACACTCTGACGAATGCTAGCTGTGCGGGAGTAGCGGGCTTAGCATCACCCGAGGCACCACCCATGGTGCTACGTACGGCAAGGTAGACAGAGTATTCCTGGATCTCGCCATTGGTGTTTGCTGGAGGCTCCCATGAAAGATGGGCTCCATCAGGACTCTAATAAATGATTTAAAATATTAGAAAATTACTATTCACCTGAAAAAGTGTTACTTCGAACTGATTGAAACATGATATATCTTTCTCCTTGTTTGCAAACAACAAAACAAAGAACAAACAACCCACTTATTTTGAAAAATATGCTTCATGTCACTGATAATATTCTTTTGTAAATCAATGCATCTTTTTCATAATAATGCCTCCATCATGATATTATCTCATTATCATCAATGAGTACAACAAATTTAGTGTATACCAAAGCCAATTTCCCTGAATACAATAAGAATATAAATTGATTAAAAGTTTTATTGTGACAAACAGATAAACCACATAACTGAAACCCCTCAGGCACAGCTTATGGAACGGCTAGAATTTTATTGATCATCCCTAGGGATTGTTGTGATTGTGAATACCATACCTTGCTGATTCTAATAGCTGCCGGTGAGCACCAGGGAACCCAGGCAGACATGTCTTGAATGCAGAGATTTCACTCCACGGACCCCGCCCACAGGCATTAATACATTCCCCCCCCCCATAACATGACCCCCATGCACCTTCAAGTTCATAACGTTCATAGACTGATAGTGGAATTAACCTACCTTGCTGATTCTAATAGCTGAGGGTGCTCCTGGGAACCCTGGTAGACATGTCTTGAATGCAGAGATCTCGCTCCATGGACCCCGCCCACAGGCATTGATACCTGTGACTCTGAACTTGTACGCTGTGCCGGGATGAAGTTCTTGCTTCTTCAATAAGCTGTGATCTGGTACACTAACAACATCAATGTCCTGCGCATTGAGGGGGGAAGATGTAAATAAGAGAATATTAATATAATCTGAATGCATAGATCTCACTCCAAAGACCCCGTCCGCAGGTATTGATACTGGCAACCTTGAACTCATGCCATTTCGTGAAAAACTGGAGCATTTCTCATACAAACAGAATTGGTCATATGAAAGAAATACAAAATTTAAATCTCACAATATCATCTATTATTCCTATCATTAGTATCATAAAAGAAATAAGTGGAATGGGTAAAGTTATGAATAATTCTTTCACTCCAAATCTTACAAATGACCTTTTATGTTTATACATTCAGACAAAGTCCAACACAATTCCAAATACTGAAACATTTACAAACAGACATTACAAAAACTCTCTCTAGGACATACTCAACAAACTTACATCTTCATTTCTGCCGATCATCTCTAATGGTAAATGATAATGCGCTACTGTGGTAGTTGTGGTCTTGATGACTTTGACATCATATTTTGTAAGATTCAGCTAATCTGAATCAAATATAACTCTAAATAACTCTTCAACATTTACCAAAATTTTATTTCAGATCTAAGGGTGGACATATTTAACAACTTACATCTTCATTTCTGCCGATGATCTCCGACGGTAAATGATAGTGTGCTACTGTGGTGGTGGTCGTTTTGATGATTCCGACATCGTACCACTGATTACCCTCTTTCTTGGCAAGCTGGATGGCTTGGCCAATCGCTGTCTTCATTTCCTCCTGCCATTGCAATAAAACAAAATATACAATTAAATATAAATTATTCTTGTAGCTACGCAATTAAAAAAAAAATCATAAAATCAAGCAGCCTGACCTGTCGAATCGTATTTAGTTTGGTGAAAAAACAGTGGAGAATACAAGAATAAAGACAGTTAATTACTCCTGCACTATCAAGATATCTATATATCTGTAGAAGGGGATTGTCTCCACCACGGCTATTCTTCATCAAGATGTTCCTGAAGTTAAGAACAAATTTAAGAAAGACTGAAGTACATAATTGAGTATGGTTCTAATGAGATTTTCAATCATTTTGCACAAAATTATACCTGGGTTTTGTGATTAATCACTAATAAAAATTGGCCAATCAAGATCTTTGTTGTATGCCCATATTGTTCAATTCACTGCCCATTAAACAATCAGCATTGCTCTTTCAAACGAGCAAGTAATTGCAAACCTTTATGTCACGGGAGAGAGAAACAGGAAATTTGTTCTTGTGAAGCACTGCCCACATCGAATGGGGAAAACCTCGTAAATATATGCTGCCCGAAAGATGAATCGAAATCACATTTGGTATTCCTTACCGCTTTTGCGTCAAGTCCATTCGTCACTGGTTTGGCCATCATTGGAGGTGGATCAGCAGAATTGGCAAGTGATGCAATCGTCATGGCGATTGATTTTTGATCAGAATCTGAGGAGAAAAGGGAAAAGATTTCAAGTGGATGAAGGAGGTGTGTTTGGTTGATACATTTATATCTGGTATCAAATTTAAAGAACTACAAAGGTAATTAATAGAAACGAAATGCAGAAGTACCAAATCTGATAAACCCTATTAATGTAGCACCTTTTGAAGAACTATCTCATTAGTCACATTTTACCTCTGGGAAGAAAATTGGGCGCAACATTTTAAGATTTTGCATTCGTTTTTAACAGTTGGAAGAAATTCGCTACAAAAAACTGGAAGCACATCTGTTCTAAAATAAATTTGTTTCAGCCCCAAATTTGAAAAATAATGACAAACACGATGTGAATTGACTCAGAATGGAAAATATTTGTACAGCAGAGCGATCCTGAAATGTGTGTGTATGAACCCCATATTCCGAGAAGATTAGGTGTAAAACGCTGGAAAATTTGGGTAGATTCAGTAATAATGAACAGCTACTTAGTATGCACCAGGAAGCTAAACTGCAACTTGTTTGCTTTCTTTCTTTCAATGGGTACACAATATTCACAATGGAAAAATCTGCCCAGCAGAGCAATCCAAAAATGTGTGTGTATGGGGAGGGAGAGAATTCAATTGAACCCCATCTCCCATTTAGATTCGGTTTTAAAAGCTGGAATATTTTGTTTGAATGGTTACTTAGAATCTGCAAGGAAGCTAACTTTCAACTTGTTTGCTTTCTTTGTATCAATGGGTACACAATATTCATACTTGAAAAAAATTTACAAAGCAGAGCGATCCTGAAATGTGGGCTTATGAAGAGAAAGAGAATTCAATTGAACCCCATCTCCCAGTTAGATTATGTTGTGAAAGCTGGAAACTTTTTGGTGGATTAGGGTTTTTCTTTCTCTTTTTTTATTTAGTTGATTGGTATCCCATCAGGGTACTTATCTCCTTTGATTTGACTACTTTGACATGTTACTTTGCATTGATTATGTCTGTGAAAAAGGAAATAAATGTTAAATTCAATTAAATTCAATCTGCCAAAAAGCTGACCTGCATCTTGTTTGCTTTCCTTTGTATCCATGGGTTCTTCTCCCATCGCTCCATTGCCCAACGCCTTGTCCTTCGCTTCACCGTCAGGCGAGCCGTTTGTCTTGGTGCTGTCAGGTGTCTCGACCGGTATGCCTGTACCTGGGGCAGGGGATGGTTCAGTTGGTATGCCTGTTCCTGGGGCGGGAGAGGGTTCTGTGACTGGGGCAGGGGTGGGATCTGTTGCCGGGGTGGGAGTGGGGTCCGTTTCCATGGGTGTGGCCTCCGACGGAGCAGGCGGTGCCGTCGTTGATTGGTCTGCTTCTGTCGATAAAAAAGAAAGTGTTATTTTAACTGTATGGCAATCCCTCTTTGAGTAGACTTTTGATGGCTGATATACCACAGAGAATTCATACTATGTTCTGTTAAGAGTTGATCACATATGCCTATCCAGAGTGAAAAGCCACTTGGTCCACAGAATATTTATGTCCCAATTAAAATGTCACTGAAAAACTTGTCATATTTAGATCATCTAATTTACCTACAGAGTATTTCTTAACTAAAAAAAACAATAGCATGTTTTATTGCATTAAAAAAATTGGACAACACAGAGTTTGGTAACTTTTTTCAAGCAATTTTCTTATTAAGATAATTCTTCAAACACTGTTTGCCATTGAATTTGACAGTATGTCATCTGAGTCTGCAATACTTCCCTTGAAATTATGTTTGAATTTTTGACTCCTTGTCAAAGTACATGTATGTGTACATTATACAAATTTACAAGGGTGGTTGACATATGAAAAATAAATCAGGTGATGACTAACCTGTTGTCGGTTTCTCTGTTCCATCCCCCTCTGTTGTCCCTGTGGTAGCAGGGGTTGCAGCCTCTTGTGTTGAAGGTGTAGGATCAGTGGCAGGTGTTGCTGTTGTATCTGCAAATAATGCACCAAAACAAATAAATGAAAATTATAGGAAAATGTTGCTAGCGTAATGCTGTTCAGCACATATGTCTGGGAATGTAAACAATTATGGCAGCCTCCACAATCAGTTGTAACATTGAACAGCGAATAATTTACTCAGTATTCGGAGGAGGATTATGGTACTGCAAACATAAGGGAAGCGGAAGTGATTAAGAGAAATGTACGATAGTTTCTGACTATCCTCAATGAAAATAGATTTCATTTTGAAAACATATCATAATTTGGTACAGGAAATGTTTTGAATTGAGAAGCTAATATAAATGATAATATAATAACTTATGATAATAAAGGTACTAAATACCGAATAAATGCACATTACTAATATAATTGACAGGGATTTCTTTCAGGACATACTTCGTGCTCTACGATGTTACAATACAACACAATATGTTTAGTTTCTCAGTACTTTCAGAGCAATTTATGTTGGTAGCCTCTAAAAGCTTCCATGAAGCCAGTTCTAAACATAAATACAGTCAAACCTGTCTACAGAGGCCACCCCAAGGGAAACAGAAAAAGTGGCCATTGTAGACAGGTGGCCTCTATAGACAGGTTCTATAACATGCATTTTCACCTGGAGGGAATCGACTTAAGTGGCCACTGTAGACAGGTGGCCTCTATAGACAGGTTCTATAACATGCATTTTCACCTGGAGGGAATCAATTTAAGTGGCCATTATAGACAGGTTTGACTGTATAGCAAATTTTTTGTGGTGGGGAACTTTTTTATACTCACCCAAAGTTGATTGTGACTCTGTGCTTTCTTTGTTTTCAGCTTCAGTTTTGATTGCTGGAGTGGCTTCAGCTGCTTCCTTCTGTTAAAGAACAAAGATTCAATGAAGTAATCAGTTTCTAATGATAGTAACAGAGATGACAAGCATTCTAGCATTCACGTGAGGTGCAGTTGTATAGCAATTCAATGCTTTCACCAAACGTGAATGTTGCAATATCACATCTCGTAAGCATACTTTGTTCATCTGTTACATTATTCACATCTTTATTATGACAGGTACATTCGAAAATTGGTGGCTATTCTGTGGTTAAATGGAATAAGAATATTTATGTGACAGTCGAAGAAGAAAATTATTCACACCACAGGGTGTCAATAACTGATAGTTATTATGGGAAAAAATAAATTAAAAAGGAAACATGAGTTTGGAGTGTTAAAAAGCCACTCCTGGACACCCCTCAGAAAATCAGCCTTTGGGCTGAGGGGGTGTTCCTTCTAATGTATGGTGACTAAATAACTAAAATAAAAATAATTAAAATTCCTTCCTCCAAATTCATGATAGTTGTGACCTCTGCATACTGAAGTTTTACATTAAAGTGTCTTATATTTTTTTTTTTATTTTTTTTCTATCTTTCTGTATTTTTTTTTATGTTGTAATTATTTATTTCTAATTATTTAAACTAATTTTTTTTTTATTTTTTATTTTTTTTTTATTTTTATTATTATTTTTTTTTTTTTTTTTTTGTTAAAAAATACTTTGATCTATTGTTTTATTTTCTATCCTCATGCATATTAGAGATTGGCATCAGTGTTACTATACAACATTTTGGTCTAGTTTGCATTCTAAATGGATTGAATAAATATTTTGAACAAGTAACAAACCTGTGGGTCTATACTAGGTGTGGTGACTGTAGGTTTGGTACCGACTGTTGATATAAGAGTGGTCTGGGCTGTATTTACAGTGCTCATCTATGGAAGAAGAAAAATCAAATGAAAATTAGCGATCAAATGCCGAATCTCTGCAGACATTGTTCTTTTCATATCAGGAGTGTTCAGTCTTCAATAAATAAATTGAACGAAATTACAAAACAAATATCCTGAGATGTCTGAATTACGCTTATAGAATTAGAATACAATAACATTGATCGAAAACAGCTGAAATGCTTGCTTCCATTATCAAGCAAGACTTGGGAGGTGTTTCATCAAGATAAGAAAGACTTTACGCACGACTTTACGTTCGACTGGTACCCCTTCTTATGCGTAATGGTTCACATAACTGATACCAGTCGAACGTAAAGTCGGGCGTAACTTTAAGAACGACTTAGTGAAACACCGCCCAGTCCTTGTACTTTATCTATAACACTCTCTACATGGATAAATGAAAGAATTCAAATTTAAGCAGAGTGAAGAATGAGAGGGCTGGGGTTGGGGAGGTCACTTCGATCCCAAATATCTTTGTCATTGAATGTACCCCTAATATGGAGAGACTTTGATGGATTAGAAATATTGCCACTGGCACCACTTTATAGTGGCGGAGGCATTTTAAAACTGTTGCTATGCTTTTAAGTTTTGTGAATGTTCTCTGTATGAATCCTATCATCATACATTTTGGAAATTGCAAAGGAAATTTAAATATTTCTCTTATTTTACATTGGTCCTGTAAATTGGACCCACAGAGAATTTACAGAAGGAGTTCTTTCAAATCCTTATATACTGTGCAAATTTTTGAATTCATCCTTTATAGCTTGACTGACTTACTACAACAGGGGGAGTAACAGTCTTCTGTGCAGCCTCTGTATTGGACACAACCTGCGCTTCTGTGGAGGTGATTGTGTTGATTGCAGGGGTGACGCTGGTCGACGCTGCACCCGTCAGCGCAGATATAGGAATGGTAACAAGCTTTGTAGTGACTCCTATACAAAAGAAAAACAATTAGACTTTATTTATTTGTAGCAAAAACAAAAGTGTTATTATTTTCCCTATAATTTCCAAATGTTTTAACACAACTTGCTGCAAATTTAACAAGTTCAGAAAAAATTACTAAATGGTGAACTTATTGTAGTGAATAAAATTCCGGCATACAGATGCACCTGCGGACAGATGCACGGACACGAAAGAAACATATAATGCTTCCAATAACATTTTCAGTAGCAGTTGCAGATCTTTTCTATACAGCACACATATTTTCTATATAACAATACCGTTACAAATACGTAGCTAAGGCTGAAACAAAGAATATCACATTTTGGTAATAGTGTAATCTTGATAATAATGATTGAAGAGCAGTCAATTTAAAAAAGACCTGCCAATCTCCAAGTCAATCTGGGAAACAAAACTAGAATCACTATCTAATATATCCAGGGTTCCCAAAGAAATTTGAAGACAGAATTCCATGACTTTTCAATGACTGAATATCTGTTTTCCACAACTTCTCTTTTCAAACTGTTTCCCAAATCACACTCGCCCCAAACCAACAGAGTATGAATATTGCAAGGCACAGCAAACTGGAAAGCTGCCATAGCCAAGATAAAAATGTAATTTTATGACTTTCCATGACTTTTCACCCATTTTACTAATTCCCTGACTTTCTATGACCACAACATTTGTCCAGGACTTTCCAGGATTTTCCATGACTTTGGAAACTCTGATTCCTATGACATAAGTGAAGAGTTGACTCACCGGATGAGTTAGCAGTGGTAGTGATTGTGAGTGGTGTGTCGAGAACCCAAGAGGTTCAGAGTGACTCGGTTAAATAGTTCCTGTAACTACTAGAATACGTCAATGTCCCTCCCCCACATGTGCTCTCTCCAAGATCCCCAAACCCTCCCCCACCCAGGTAATAATAATTTACCTTTTAGATGAATTGGTAGCTTTGAGGATTGTGGGTCATGAGATGATATCCCAGGAGGTTTAGACACTCAATGAGAAAGGATTTTATCTCAAAAAGCATGATAGGGCACCCTGTTACATCCCCCCAAAAAGGTTAAGTCACCAGATGAGTTAACAGTGGTAGTGATCGTAAGTGGTATGTTGAGACCTTGGAGAGGTTAAGAGTGACTCAGTGAGAAAGATATTGTAGCTAAGACAGCATGATTAGGCATAAGGCACCTGTGCCCTTCCCCCCTACCCACCCAAAATAAAGTTTACTCACCGGATGAGTTAGCAGTGGTGGTGATTGTGAGTGGTGTGTTGAGACCCTGAGAGGTTGAGAGTGATTTGAGAAGGTTTGCAGCACTGGCTTGATTGAGGGTACTCTTTGCCCCNCTACATCGTTATCACCATCATCATCATCCTCATCTATGTCATCATCATCATCATCATCATCATCATCATCATCATCATCATCATCATCATTATCACCATAATCATCATCATCATCATCATCATCATCATTACCAAAATGATCTCTATCAATAAAACCACTACTATTACCAACCACTACCATCGTCATCAATACCAAAATTACCACCATAAGCAACATCACCATAATCCCCACAACCAATGACACCATCTCTAGCATCACAACCATCATCATCACCAAACAAATTCTGAATTCCAACTGACCGCATCATCATCAAGCCAATTCCACATTTCAACTGACCTTTGAGTGTTCCCGACAAGATAGTTGGCGATGCCCCTGCTTGGGTCGTCAAGACAATCTTCTGTTGCTTGCCAACCCCTCCGGTGGTGATGAACTTGGTGGGTGTTCCCGTGGCTCCCGTCAGCATCTTGGTGGTTACCGTGACGATGGTAGGTGTCTTGCCGGCAGCGGTGTTGGCTACACCTGTTGGTGAGGGGAGGGAAGGTGTTATGTATTAACCCCTTTAAGAATTGTCAGACATAATCTGTAAAATGTCTTAAATATATTTTAGGGTCATCTACATGATAAAGATATCTGAAAATAATGAAGACCAAACTGATCATGCTATACCTGATAGATAAGTTTTAGTAATGCACTTGAGTGACATGTAATGATTTGATCATCAATCAAGTTAATCTGTAGAGAAAGATTTCTTGATATGAATTTGCTAACTATACCCTTCCTAGAATCTAGATTAATTGTAAAGACAAAAATTCTTTTCACGCCAATGATACAGATGAACAAATATGCATTAGGTGTTCAGCAAATCTATTATAAGTGACAGAAAAGAACTGATTATATTGTGAATGCAAATTTTGTGTGACCTTGTATTTGAACTTGTTTTTTTTTTAAACCTCATTGTACAACATTTCAACTTTTTTGCAGAACCACCAATGCATGCATCTGATACCTTTGATAGCCCCCTTAGTTTCTAATGACATATTATTGCCAACTGGAATGATCTCGATGATGATGCTCTTTTCCTGCTGGCCCGCAGTGATACAGATACCGATGATTGTGGGTTGACCTTTCAACTTTGACCATCGGAACACAACAACCCATAGAATACATTAGTTCAATTTCTCCTAAAATAACGTACCTTTACCAACTGGAATGGTCTTGATGATACTCTTGCCCTGCTGGCCAGCAGTGATGCTGCTGATACCGAGGATGGTTGGTTGACCTTTCAACCCCGCCTGGCTGATGGGAGTGATGATGGTGGTGGGTTTACCTCCTGCCTGTGTGGTCGAGACGAGCTTCACGATGGTGGTACCGGAACCAACACCACCAGCTTTTGCAGCACCCTAGATGGTTGAGGTAAAAAAAAGAGAGAAATTGAAAATGAGCGGAGGTCCAACAATCATGAATCTTTTTTGGAATGAATCATTTCATAAGATGTGTAAATTATTTGTTAAATTGGCACCACTAATATTTCCTGCGTCATCACTCTCTTATATTAACTGAATGCAGTTTTTAGTGTCCACAAAAAATGTGTGAAAAGGTCGGGGAAAAATGGTCAGAATTTGTAATTATTTTAAATTTCTACTCATGTACCTGGTATAGATACCAGGTACATGAGTAGAAATTTTAAAAAATTAAAAAAAATTTAAAAAAATTCAAAATTTTTTTTAAAAGATCTCAATATACCTAATAAAAATTAGACTTCTTGGATCAATACAATGACATAGGCCCAAAATTTGGATTGCAAATTGTTATTTTGAAAGCATGAATAAAACAATCCATACTTACAGCATTTTGCACGAGAGTGACTGTCTTAGTAGTACCGGACACCATTGCAGACACGACCTGAGGCTTCCCACCAGCAGTAGCCATCTTGAGCCCTCCACCTGCCGCTGTGGTGAGCTTGACGCCCTGGGGCAACGTCACGCTGACCCCTCCCGCCACGGACCTCGTGACCAGAGTGAGATTGGACCCTCCCACCGAGGTTAGGAGGGGTTTGTTCGGGGTCGGGGAGACCGGTGTAGTGCTAGCCATCTTCTGGGTGCCCGCGGCGGCTTCGGCGAGAGCTACGATGCCGCTCAGGGTGTTCTGGGGAGCACCCTGCTGCTGTACACCGGGAGTTGGGAGTGGCTAAAAGGAAGATTGGGAGGAATAATAGACATGATTTTTATTATTTAGGCAAGTAGAATCAACATAAGCATTTAACATTTATAAAAAAAATAATTTGTTTGTAATCATCACAGTACATGCATGTATAGATGACTAAAATACATTTCATCTTGTACACAGGAAAACAAAATTAATTTGCATTAACAGCACTACAGCTTTTTTTGAAGGAATACAAAATAATAAAATGTGTAAAATGACATACTGATAGAGATCACAGATTATAGTTATATTTTCTATAATCATTCCTTTGAAGATCAATCAGATTGATAGCTTGCTTTTTTAATGGACCATTATATTCTTCATTTTTACAGATGGAGGAGAGAATTCTCATATCTTATAAAAAGTGGATTAGCTGTATATATATTTTAGCACATTTGAAAACAAATAAATATTCTTTACCTTGCTGAGTTTGATGAGTGAGCTGGCTGCTGAGCCACCCAAGGATGCTGGACTCTGGATCTTAACTCCAGGGGCTGAAAAAAAATTGAAGAAATGTTAGAAATAGAATACCCAATTAAATTACAAATAGTGCTAACATTTTGTGGTGTAAAAAGTATTGTATGAGCTGAAATTTCTGTGGTGTTTTTTTTATTTTCATGAGTTTTGTGGTCCAAGCCTCAAGAAAATTTCCGCTCAGTATGATGCACATTTATACGCATACAAACACTGTCTAAAATGCAAGAAATAACATGCTAAAATGTCAAACTGGTTCCAAAACACAAGAATATTAGCACGCAAAAATATTGGCTTATATAGTCCAAATATCTTGTTGAATATGAGGCATTGCCCTCAGATGCACCTGAATAGGATGTGATAAATGGCTTATTTCTATTAGATTATATGCAAGAATAAAAATGTGTGCTAAACATACAGGGTCGACAATTAAAGACTCTTTCTTGCAATTAGGTACAATGAACATCTTCCCGTGAAGCCATACCACAGTAATTCAAATCAATTCAACAAATAGTATATTTTAGTGGTTAACACGCATCATAATTGATGCAATGAATAGAAAATACGAAATGGATGTAACTCATGTTAAGAACAAAAACTGAACCAGATCATCAAAAAATCTTAGCAAAGGATTGGATTAAAAACCTCTAAAAATACATTAAACAATTCCACTTCGTAACCCGGAGGAAAATCATTTCAGATCTTTACAAGTAACCATCATTTTTTTCACCACAACGTAATAATCTTACAACCAGCTGTATTCAATAGTTCATCTTTGGAATTATTTCAAGCCAAATCAAGGCAAAGCCCACAAGCCATTCCACAAGAAGTGTAGTTTCTAGTTATCACCATGTTTGCATTGATAACTGCATTTGCATTGTGTTGATTGGACCATACAGATACATTCAATACATAATATTTTGTAAAAAGTATGTGGATATTAGCATCAGCACTACCAAGCACAGTTACAAGTATGAATAACACATTTAACAGCCTTTCCTGTTTTACAAGGCACTTCAATAGCAATTATTTACAATTGTCATAAATATTCCATAACCAATTACTTGGCTTACATGCAGGCATTTGTTTCACATTTCCAGATGGCATCATTATCATATTCATTTTCGCCTCTCTCCCCATCCTCTGTTCTCTTTCCCTCTTTCCCCTTTCTATTTCTATTTCTATTTCTATTTCTATTCCTATTTCTAATTTCCTTTCTCTTTTCTCTCTCTCTCTTTCTGAAATACAGTTGGTAATTTGATGAGTTGCAAACAGATGTTACTATTGAAACTCATGCGTGCATAATTCACTAATCCCTCAAAGCTTATATCTGCCATTCAGATCATTTTTTTGGCACAACTGCCAAGTTTTTTTGTTTGTTTCATTTTCACAAGGTACCATCAAAATGCTGCATTCTATCAAACAGATCTCTATAGAGAGGCGATGTGGGTTTCTTTGAATAAATGCCAACAATAAGTGCACACTTGTGGGTATTATCCTAACCAAACAAATATCCGGTATACTTGATGACACTTCAAGGGAAAGAGAATATTTTGATAAATCATAACTCATAGATTATATGTAGAGAAAAATTAAAATTTAGAAGGGACAAAGAGAATTGTGTGATTCCTTTGGTGTTTTTTTTCCTGGAATGAGTTGAGTTTAAAAATGATTAGGAAATCTTCCTTCAAATCAATTCAAACAATTGTATAATTCACTATAAATAGATCACTGTTCTTCCACAGTTCTGGTTTTGTTAGCCTGCGCAGCTCTAGAGATACACTGATACTCCACATTCCTAACCACAAAACAAAACTCACAATGGGAGACCGTGCTTTTGTCATAGCAGCTCCAAATCTTTGGAACAGCTGGCCAATCCATATCAGAAACTCTCAATCCCTAAATACCTTCAAGCCTAATTTAAAAACATATCTTTTCTCTCAAAAACTTCTTTGTACAATTTGGCATTAAGACATCAATAGCGCAGCTGAATATATTTAGTATAGTAATTGCGCTATATAAATCCATGTATATTATATTATTATTATCATATTATTTTAACATCCAAGAAAATAATTACATTCTGAGTCTACATTCTGAAAACTAACATTTTAGAACTGTATTAGTAAAGCTGTGTTTACTGTTATAGAAAATAAAAATCAAGACACATAATAACTTCATTTTCCTGCAAAGTTGGCTATGCTCATGTTAACCCTGAACAGACAACTATATATGCATTGCTTTCAGGTTCATAATGACTATTAACATCATATTCATTATCAACAAAGAATAGATTTCAAATTATTAACCTCGGGTTTTATATCGCTACAAATCAGAAACAGACTAACATGCAAAATGTAAATGTTTAGTAACAAAGTCAACAAGATCCATCGTCTTACATTTAGTATGAATTAGCGCATGCAGTAACAACAATGACAGCTCCTTGAAGCCAGCTTGAAGCACTAACAACAACACAGATTTATTCCAACAGCATAAAACAATTTCTTTGCAATTTTCAAATGTCCACTTTTTGACTAAATGCAATATTTCCTCTAATATTTCTATTTTGTAACACAAATATTTTATCAACTGATGAGTTTTTTTGTGATCTTTCGTTTTGGGAATTTAGATGCCACTATAACATTACTACTGAAAATTCATACTTCTATCCACCATCAATTTTGTTGTGGGTACTGCTAAATAGGCTGAAATTTTCACTGGGATTTCATTTTTGCTAATTTGATGACCATGAATTGCCAAATTTCCACTCACAATAATACCCATAGACTTGTGTACTACGATCTTTCATAACATGAAAATAACAATCTGTTGATATGTAAATACGTCTGAAATTCAGAGAATTCGCTAAAATACTGGTTTAAAGCCCAAGTATAATTTTGGTAGAAACAAATATTTTTATCACCATATTTTGTTTTCAAATCTATATGAAATTAAATATCATATCATTAACATCTGGCACAAAAAATAGTGTAAAAAATGAATGAGTTTTGGTAAAGTTATAACCTAAAATGTGCAAAATATCTCAGCGTCGTGTACCCCGACATTTTTAATAATCAAAATTTTCTTTCGCGATAAAGGACACTTTTCCGTGCACAGAATCGGGTGAAAATTTCAAAATTTAAATTTCGTGCATACCTTTTTATCATTCTTTTGTCAAATCCCATAAATAACCTTCCTTATGCCCGATAACAAACAAAATATTGTTATGACCAAGAGAGGGCGCTAAATATGATTTAACGGT
>BQKZ01002699.1:48966-65837 GCA_036244855.1 Temnopleurus reevesii | reverse complement strand
TTATTTCTCTCAATCTTATTTGGGATATTGAGAATCTTTCTGTTGTGGTAAAATTACTGTGATATGTTATTACTGGCCCCATTACTTCTTGTACTTGGTTTCTGGCAAAATTTAGCTGATATCTTCAAGTTAATGTATTATTTTGTGCGACAGTGCATCATGCACTCAGGCATGTCAGGCAGCTAGTGTTTTTTGCACAAGTTTTTGGCAATTGCACTTCCGTATCAAGCAAGATTTCTCTATTCATTTTACACCGTATTTCATCAAAATTATCAAAATTGTTTATTAATAATTTTGGCATCTTTCTCACCTTCAATAATGTCAATTAATTATGATTAAGTTCAAGTTTTATCGGTTGAATCTGACGTGGCATTCGCTCGTCATGTTCGCGATCGTGAAGTCGCTGCAGGAAAACTGAAGTTAGCACCAAATTTCTGATCATAATCATCGGCCCCGGCCGGCACAACGTAACAGAAATTTGGCGATAACTCCAGTTTCCTGCAGCAACTTCGACAGTCTCTCTCGTACAACAGTGGAAATCATCTGCAACAATGATCTGTAGTGACTGTAGTGCTGTAGTAAATTCGGTCAGACGGGAAAGGCAAAATAGGGGAATATATACTATTGGAGTTATAATTACGTATTGCTTACAAGTTGCCTACATTAGACTTTGTTACACATACACTACATCGTTACGCTAAATGTCATTCATCACGCACACATATGTATAATTCATACTTACATGCATGATGTCGACGAGGCTTTCCGTTGTCCCCGGGTAAAGACGGTGAAACACAACACGTCCGTACTCGTCCAGCTCTCTCTTGTCACGTCGGCTGCTCCGGCAAGGCCCGGCGTGGACCACTTCCGTGCGTGCGTCCGTCCCCGTACGCACGCAACAGGCACCAATGCTCAGCAGACGGCATTTACATAACATTAACATAACATTGACATATATACATCGGATAACAGACATCTATCAACATGATACCACAATTACTACATTGCTGATTTTCGTGCCGATATCATACTGCCTGCACATAGTGTATTCAGCCATTCCATGTAACTAGGCACCAGGAGCTGAAAATTTTAGGTTCAACCAATTCAACAATTTTTGTCATGTTTGGCTAGGCATATGTCCAAAAGGTGTAAATCTGATTTTTCACCACCCTACATCTTCCAACAAACGAGGTACACCTCCCAGAACAGAGATCTAATTTGCTACTAGAATTATGTCTTTTTTGTATTTTTTAAAGCTGTACTATTTAAAAGCAGGTTCTACTATCTGTGGATACATCATTTTTTGTATTAAGTCTTATTTTACATCCATTTTCCCATATCAGGTTAGTTTTTACATTTATATGTGATGAGCTTGACAATATTTTAGATTGAAAACACCCTCAAAATCTGTCACGCGAGTCACAAAAACAAGCCCATATTTTAGATTGCTTGAAAACTAGTAGATTGTATGAACTGTTGTTGTTTACTCATGAGGAGTTTAGGGTCCTCAATCATACCAGCAAAGGAGATTTCCATGTATGAACCCCTTCATTGTAAAAAACACCAGAACAATAATGTCACGCGAGTCACACTAAGATTTCTTAGGGTTGTCACGCGAGTCACATTTTATAAGTCTGTAAAAATAAAGAGTATAAATGGGATTTTTAACAAAAGAAAGAACTTTGCCTTTTAAATTATTCATGTAAAATGTTTTAATTATTACATTGATGGTAAATATTATGTCAGTTGCTTGATAAAGAGAATAGGTTCACTTCTCAGAATAGCCCTGGTCATCTGTCTGATAATGAAGATATTGATGGTGGAAATGAGGATACCATCGAGAGCACAAGCACAGAAAGTTCAAGCATCCAAATCAATGAGATGGTGGCTGTTGCCTTCAGTGGAAAGCATCCTCAGAGCATCTACATATACATGGCCCAAGTCCTTCAAGTGGACAAAAGTGAAGTTTATCTCCGTTACTTGGAGAAAAAAGGAAATCTGTACAGTTGACCAGAGCAAGCTGACGAATCGTGGCAGCCTGCAGCAGACATCCTCTGCAAAGTACAACAGCCAGATCTTGTAAACAACAGGGGACAGTTGCAATTCAAAACTGAAGATATCGAATCTGCGAAAAAAGTGGCCCTCAACAAACCAGGCATGGATCTTGTCTCCATGAAATAATCACAAACTCTCCCAGTCTCCCAAATAATACAAGATGGCACTGGCAAAAAAAAACTGACTTGAAAGAAAAAACTTAACTCTGTAAAAAAGATTAAGGAGTACCCATCTGTTGATTTTTCTTGTCCTGTTAAATGTGTGATTTTAATGTAATTTGTTCACAGGAAACAAAGCAGTTGATAATGTTTTAAATCACACCTGGTAATGATTTGTCAGAATAATGAGAATATAAAAGATATCTTACATATAAGAAGAATTGAGGACCCTTCAAAATGACTTTCAAACTTCAAGAAGAACTTAAAAGGACACAGATAAAAAAAAATGGCAGTGAGCTTAGAGTTGGACTTGGGCTCATTTTAAATAGTAGGCTTTTAAAAGCAGGGAATAAGAAAAATAAGTTTTGCTATAAAAGAACTCGTCATTTCAAAGAGAAAAGTCAATTTTGCTGGATGTTTCTGTACTGTTTTTTTTTTTTTTTGTCTATTTCGAAGAACCCCATCAGAGCTAGATTTAGAGAGAATTCCTTGATGTTTGTGATGGAAATGACCTTAAATGATATGTCGGGTAAAGTTTTGCCCATTTTACTTTATAAACTAATGATAATTGGTTTCACTGATAGTTCCATTTGACACTCGTCACGCGAGTCACAATCATGTGTCACGCGAGTCACATTTTGAAATGGCAATTATCTTAAAACAAAAAGTCAAGGGATTATGAAATTTGGACTTAATATTGCCTAGTGTCTCAAACTGAACTCCAAAAAATTTGGTGTAAATCGGACTAGTACTTTCTTACGAAAATCCAGTGAAGTACATTAACGTCAGAAATCTTCAATAGTGTCGCGTCACGCGAGTCACAACAAAAAAGTACAATTTCTCCAACAAAAATGCCTTTTCATCAAATCTTTCTGTTTACCAATTTGTATTGTCAATACCTTGATTTAAATATGTAACAAAATCAGGTCTGCAAAATAAAGTTTTCACATATTCAACCTAAACAAGTTGAAAATGTGTATAAATGTCATGCGAGTCACAATGGAATGGCTGTATTGCTCACTCGATACTGATATCTTCATAGGGTAGTACATACCATTGCGATACTTGGGACTACTACATGTGCTGCATACAGTGACTTCTATCATTATATGGAGGAGATAGATAAATGTCAGAAATCGTTTAGAACTCTAAAGTTGATGAATTTGTTTTTCTTTATTTTCGTGGGGGGTTACATTTCATCAGGACCTGAGTTTATTTTGGACTTTTGTTGCCGATGTGCACAATTTTTAAAAGTCAGTCAAGTTTTTATTTTTTCTATCAATTCGTTATGATGCCTTTATATATTTATGGCCCAAAAGGGCTAATAATTTCATTTTCTTTCTACCATCTCAGCTATTGGTGCCATCATGATGGATTCGGTACCCGTTATAGATTTCTCAGCATACAGCTTGGACCGTGAGCGCCCGGATCCTGACGGCTTTCAGAAGCTGATCGGTGATGTACACCAAGCTCTGACTACCATCGGTTTCATGTATTTGAAGAATTTTGGTATTCCAGCTGAAAAGGTAATTTTGCATTCTTCTGAGGAACAAAGCAGTAATTAGCGATCAATCATAAACGTTGAATTTTTGGGCCCTGATTTGGTCTCATATTTAATTAAAAATGATTCACATTTCAGCTACATGTATATACTACCATATTTGGAAAGTAATTTTTTAGGCAACATAATTTTCCAGTAACCTTACCAATTTATTATACACTGATCTTCTAAGAATATACTGCCATTTTGATATATACCAATGAATGAATAAATGAAATAAATAAATGAATAATTCAGTAAAAGGAATTGCAAAATAATGTTGAAATCTATTAGTATGTTGCAGAATTAAAGGCGTCCTTGACTGTTTATACCTAGTGAGAAAAAGGGCTATCAGAGTCATTACCTTAAAAAGATTGTAATTCAATGACCAACAGGAAACAAAAAAATAAGTCACAGTCATTACCTTGGACGTTGTGCTACAGATAATTCTTAGAAGTTCATTTGATGCATTGACCTACTAGATTGTTCAATGCATTGTTGGTCAAATCCCTGGAATACTGTCAAATTATGAATGAATAAATTTCATTATTATAAAGCTCACTAGTACATGTTCAACGGGCTTACAATCCAACTTGAGAAATAAATTGTATGAGCATTCATTTTGATCAATAAAATCTACCTGCTTTTTCTTCTGAAAACTCAAACTAATTCTATGTAATATATTAACAAGGAATTATTAGAGAAGATCTTAATAATTCATTAGTGTTAACGAGGTTTTACTGGATATATGCAAACAATTTATCTAAAATAATTCCTTGATGTTTGGGACAATGAGTTTGAAATTATATACAGTGTACTGCTCTATCCTTCCTTATGACTCTGAGCTGGTTCAGTGTTTCTTCTGGCAAAAAACTCAACATTATGTTCACTGTCACTTTCTCGATTTCATTATATTGATTGAGTAATTAAAACACTTGATAACAGATATATTTACAGTATTGTGTTAAAACGCTTCAATGGAAAAAAAATTAATAGGATTAATTTATGTACACTTTATTTCAAAAAAATGAAAATGAAGTTCATTCAATTCAAAACATGATCTCATTAAAAGGTTGAGTCTTCTTTATTTTTGGTTAAATCAATTGAATGATTTATTCGTACTCTTTAACTTGCCGATAGGGATACTACATGTAGTACTCTTCTTTTCTGTGGTCCAAACAAATCAATTTTCAGCGTTCATGGTTTCTCTTCAAAACATGGAAAGACACTGCTTTGTTGATTTCCAGGGTTAATCTGTATGAAATACCCTATTTGGAGTGAAAATTATGTTTTTGATTGCCATGTAAACCAATGAATTGAAGGCCACACTCTGAATATATATTTGCTCAATTCTATTGTGTGTTAACCTCAAGGTAAAAAGGTGTCAAGTAAAATAGACCTGATAAGATCTTTGTAGTCTTATCATGCATGCTGTGTTTCATTTCAATTCTATTGTGTTTTAAACTCAAGAGAAAAGGGTGTCAGGATAAGATCTTTGTAGTCTTATCATGCAAACTGTGTTTCATTTCAATTCCATTGTGTCTTAACCACAAGAGAAAATGGGGTCAAATAAAATAGACCTAAAGAGATCTGTGTAGTCTCATTATGCAGACTCTAATTCATGAAATCACATGATCATAATGAATAGGCCTTTACTTTATTTTATTATTTTCAGTTAATTTCATATATTGCTTGTTGCTATGTCTAGCAAGCCTTTGGCAAGCTCTCATGCTGTCAAGATTAACCTAAAATTGTTTTTAGAACATTCATTAAATACATCTCTATAGATCTACATGTAAACATACAAAACCAGGATTTCTGATAAATCTGAACATGGGTCCGATCCAAGGTTAGCGAAATGGATGAAAGCCTCCTTCTATATTCTCACTTTTTAATGTCATGTCTGAGAATTTTTGATAGAAATACTTGTTTCTTTAATAAATAGTCTGAAAATGTACACACTTTTCTTCCACCCTTCTTGATCCATTTTTAGAAGGACTTACATGTAGATCTACCTTGATCTGACTTGAGCAATCCTCTTTTTTTTAACCCCCCAAAAGACGTTTAAGGTTTTCTGAAAAAAAATTCATAGTTGATGTCCCTTATTTTAGATTTAGAAAAGGATAACAATCATTGGACAATCAGTAGTTATACATACATGTATGTGTGTATGCCTTCTCTGTGCAATGTGAGGTATGATCTTGCTGTCAGTATAACCCTCCCCCCCCCCCCCCCAAGATTCCAAGTTGAAAACCCTACTTTTAAATTTGAAATAATTTGACCATCCCTGGACAATCAACAATAGCCTCTTGGCCTTCCCTGTATGATGTGAGGTGTAATCTTGTAAAGAAAAAAAATAACAAAAGTTAAAACTAAAACCCCAATTTTATGTTTTAAAAAGATAGCCATTCTTCGGAGGTGTTGTTCTAAAGTTGCAACTGATTGCAAGTTGCAGTTGATCGGAACGCGCCAGTCAAAATCATCGTTTCATGCCTGTCTTGTTAAGTGCGCATACCGTGTGTGAATGAAAAAGCGTGTTATGATTTGCAAAGTTGCAGTTGATTCGCAGTTGATTTTGAACAGCACCTCATTGGACAATCAACGGTCATTTTTACGCCTCCTCTGTGTGATGTGTGGTATAATCTTGCTAGAACATCTTCTTGATCAAAATTGTTCATCATTTTATTTCTGTTGCAGATCAACAATGCTTTCTCCTTTTCTAAAAAATTCTTCTTTCTGCCCATCGACTCCAAGATGAAATATGAAAGGCCGGCTGATAGTAACCATGGCTACATCCAGATGGAGAGAGAAGGGTAAGAATGACAAATAGTTGACTGTTTTTCAAAAGAAGAGTAATTTTAAATAATATTTACTCAATTGAGAGCAGAAAAATCAGATGAGCGAAGCAAAAAAGTTTGAGAAAATTGTACTACTAATAAGACAGTTATGAATGTTTAAATGTTGAAACAAATTTGCGAACCAATGGCATTGTGTGTGCACAACTAAACCATTTATCATATTCATATGAATGCTATTTGACTTCATAACTTTTTTTATTACTTTTTTTATTACTTGTCCGATTTTCTTCAAACTTTTGTTGTTCTACTCACCAAATTTCTCTGCTCCTGTTTAAAAAATTATTATTATGGGGTAGACTCTTCTTCTAACCTACATTATAGAATTAAAATCATTTCACATTCGGGCTGGGTTTATGTTTATATTTTTTCAGACCCTGTTTAAGATTTTTGTTGTCTACAGAATTTCAACTCGTCTGTAATCTCTAAAATATTTTTTTTCTTTTCTAACCTAGGTTGAATTCAGAAAGACCGTTTAAAGATCTGAAAGAAGCATTCAACTGCAGCTCAGCGTCAGAACACACAGTAAGTACATGTAGTTTGTACCCTTTCAGTACCAGGCAAATTTCAGAATATCACGTTTTCTTCTTTTGTAGACAAAATTTTACTTTTCTGTTGTACGTATTGATTCTGCATGCATTTTTTTAATGAATCTTGTTGAGTCCTGATGTAATCTTCTCTAAAAGGTTGTATGCATGCATGTATAATGTTTTATATAGTAAAAAAAAAAGTTAAAAAAAAATAAAGAAGGGAAAGTAGCTAAATCCAAAATAATGCAAAACAATTTTCCCTATTCACTCCAACTTTCCTGTACTCCCATAATTAAGCAAGGGAAGATCCTTAATTGTGAAGCAAAATCAGATTTTTCTTGTCAACAGATTTCATTGGCACCTAAATGTAAGCATAGTAATATAGAGGTTAAGGAAAAGTAATACAAACTCGACAACCTCCCTGCCTCAAAGTTGGATTTTTATGCGGTCATAAATCAAGTTAATGATTGGAACCTGATACTTTTATGGGTCATTTCATTTCCGAATGAGGTGTGAAATGTATAGCGTGATTTAGATCGCTGAATTAAATGTACTCAACTTACAAGTATCTGAGGCCAGAAAAAATGATTATCTACAAGTTGGCAGCATACATTGGACAAAATCGCGCAATACAAACCATGATACTAAATAGGTGAATTGAATTTTAATAATAGAAGTTTTCTTATGATGATCAATCAAAAAAATATTCCTGCATAGGAAAAAGATTAGGGTATAAAAGGAAGGATTAGAATTTTAAATGAACAGAAGATTAAAGAGAAGAAAAACAAGTATGGTGAGGCAAGCAAAAATGCACGCAATGATGAAAATTAAGAGCAGAAGGAATGAAGGAGAATAGGAAAAAGGATGAAGGAAATGAAAGAAGAAGATAAAGGTGAAGTACAAAAAAGAAAGAAATTTAAATGAAATGATGAGAATTAGAATGAAGGATTTGAAGAAGTTCAATGAAAGAGGAGAGGAAAGAGAATATTCAAGAAGAAAGTTCCTGACGGTTCATTTACATGTAGAATCGCCTTGATATAACAGAAAAATCAGTCGAAAATAAAGCACAATATGTCAAAATGTGAATCTACCCATAAAATGTGGTTAATACAGAACTACACCGTCATAATTTTAGGAAAATTTTTCCCACATGTGGCATTTATCCCATTCTTGAGAAAATATGACTTTACCCAGATTAATTATATCCCCTCTCCAATCCACATGGACTAACATTCCACACAAAGTCGCGACCTTGTCAAGTTAACACCAATCAATGTCATTGCACTTGTCATACTGTACATGTAGGTATGAAGTTTGACCCACTTTTTAAAATGGAGCCACCTTTAATGTATATTCTATTGAATTATTATTCTCATGGACCCCATTTACACCGCCTGCCCAAATTTATCCATGGGCCCAATTGTGTTACCTGGTCCAGCTCGGTTCCCCGTTTACACCGACAATTTTAGGCCGGCCTAACTTGTTCAGTATTTGGATGGTAGCGGCGCTCTGCATGTAAACAATGTCACTGATGATGCGAGGAGACTCCAAACTATGCAGGCAAAACTTGCAAAACAATGGGATGTGACGTCATAATCGTGAGCGGGCTCGCATTTGGTACCGCAATTGGGCCAGTGACTGTTCACACCAAAAACTAGGCCGGCACAGAGTCGGCCTCGGGCCAGCCTTAAAGTTGGTGTAAACGGGGTCATAGACTTTATCCAAGGGCCACCCGGTTCCAGAAGCTAATGGGTTAAAAGGCCATTATTTTGTCTGTTACTGGCTTCATATTGAGAGAAACTGAAAATGTTGTCAATGTATTCCCGGCCCTAAATTTGTTTAACACAACACATCAAATTTCAAAAGTTGATAAACAAGGAGGCATACTGTATTAAAAATTAATCAAAACAATGAAACATATATGTAGGAATTTAAATATATTTTGCATGTTTGTTCCATTGAGATTGTTACACGTAAATATATGTCCAAGAAGAACGAAATAAGTGATTGAATTTATGTAAATTGATATGGCCAAATAAGTATAATAAAATATGCAATTGTGATGGCGCCATTAGATATACCATACCATTATTTATTATTATTATAAAGGAGATATATGTTTTTCCGTTTAGAATTTTCACTAATCGTACCAGCAAATTCAAAGGCAATTTCATAATTCATTTAATGTTATTTCTTTATGACAGGTTGCTGTAGCCCATAGAAATATTAAGTTATTTTCCAGCCATCATCAATTGAAAATTATAATGGTACTGTAGGCTAGCTTCAAGCACTTCACTAATCCAAAATACAGGATGATATGAAATTAAATTGTATTGTTTTTAACATACAATTGTCTCTGTTTTTGTTTTTTAGAATATCAGTAAATGTTATTTTTTCTTCTTCTGTTTTCCTTCATTTTTGCATTTCCATGTTCATTGTCTTCTTCTTCTTTTTCTTCTTCTTCTCCTTCTTCTTCTTCTTTTTCTCCCCATCCTCTTTCTCTTCTTCCTATTCTTCATTATATTTCTCCTTCTTCTTCTTATGATTAATTCTTCTTATTATTAGTATTATCATTCCTCTTCTTATTACTATTTTTCTTCTTCTTCTTCTTCTTCTTCTTCTTCTTCTTCTTCTTTATATTTCTTCTTTTTATTATTTTTCTTCTATTATTATTTTTCTTCTTTTTTTTTGTTTTCTTTTTCTTCTTCTTTTTCTTCTTTTTTTACTCTTCTTCCTGTTCTTCTTCTTCTTCTTCATCTCTTTCTTCGTCTTCATCATCATCATCTTTATTCTCCTTCTTCTTCTTCTTCTTCTTCTTCTTCTTCTTCTTCTTCTTTGTTTTCTTTGTATTCTTCTTTTCCTGTTGAACATTTTTCTTGAGCCTTAATTTCTTAGTTCATGTTTATATGTGACCAGGTGTATTGCCAAAGTATGAGTTTGAAGGTTAGCACTGTATATTTTCATTTGGCCCTAATTTGAATAGAATAGCCATACTCTGTTTCCCAATCACTTTCAGAACAGAGGGCAAAGACATTTAGACAAGGTGAACATCTTCCATTCAAGTATTTATAGTAGTTTTAAATGGTAGCACACATAACATAATTCCCTACTGTGCTGGTCTGCAAAGTAATATGCGACAGATGTCACACATGTTCTCTAAAAAATTCAAAGCTAACACTATCGTATCTGCTAGAGCTATGTTCAAAGCCTAGAAAATGGAGAGCTATTTCCTCAGCCGACTTTCTCTGTCCTTTTATCTCACAGTAAATTCATTCCCTGTTCCCCACTACCCTGTCGATAGAAGAATAACCAAAGTGTACCATCACTGGGAGTTCTTGGACTGAAAGATAAACCATAGCACTAATTAGGACATTGAAATCTGTGAGACATTATTTTTTGAGTAATCAAGCGCCATGAGCGCCCAGCTGTGGCGGATACCGGCGCTATACAAGAGGCCATCATCATCATCATCATCATCATCATCATCATTACAAGTTCCAGAAATAAATCAGATATCTGAATTGAGGGAAAATGAATGTTTACAAATCCTGTTTACTAAAATTGGATAATACAACAAACTTATTTATAAAAAATTACAGAAGCTGTTTGGAGTGACCATCTCATTAAAAGACAGTGTTAAAATCACTCCCTTCTTGTAAAATTGTATATCTATGTTAGAACCTTTCAATAGAGGTCACCTGTCGAGGATGGCCACTTTTTGTTGAACTTGATGTAGGATGGCCACGCTAAACAGGTTTGACTGTACTCTCTATTAAAAGACTCTCCTGGTTACAGAGCCTCAACTCCATTGTTTGTCATCATACACACACATCACGCACAAGTTTGTACAACTTCTCCAGTTTATTTTCCCTGTGCTGCGTGCATTCATTATTGGTATGTACTGTTCAGAAGCATGAATAGAATACCTTTTTGAACCTAGAATAGGACTAACATACAGAATTGTTATTCATACTTTGTACAGGTTTTTGTATGAGCTTTAACGTTAACTTGAAGCTGGGGACTCCTATTCTCTAGCTGGCTTGCATCAATGAAAAAAAAAACTGTTATTGTATTTATTCTGAAAGTCATGGTTCACAGGAATAAAGGAATGTTCACGTTATTATGAATGAACATATCTTTTACAATTGAAGTTCTCAAAAATGTTTGTACAAGAGAGATACCTGCTCTGTATTAAAGGATATCAACAACAGGCAACAGTGTATGTGTATGTCTGAAATAGATAAAACCCTGAAGATTTTGATAGCTTGTGATGGTTTTTATGAAGTTGTACATAATGTGGAGTGTAAATGCAATGAAAAGAAAAATCAGATGAACAGAGCAAATAAAGTAGTTATTAACATGATTTGATCTTTAAATTGATTGAATATGTTAAACAAAGCCATGGAATAAGTCTCCAAGATGCTAAAGATAACACCACATTTCAGTCATATTCTAGATCATAATATTGCTTTTAATACATGTAGACCATATGTGAAAAGTGACAAATTTCACCCATTTTTGATATATTTTATTGAATTGTGCCGTCATCTGTTAACCCCAAGAAAATTTTCATGGTCCCAAATTGTAGATTACGATTTGGTCTACATCTGTGCCAAATTTTATTCCGAACTGCCAAATATTGTGGAAGTTCTCAAAGAGGGAGGGGGCACTTGCCCCCTCCCCTCTTAGGCTAGAGAGACATCAAAATAGCTTGGGCTTTTTAGGGTTATGGACGTTTTGGCTTCATTTACGTGGAGTAATATATCAGACATTTAATCTGGCATTAACATGAGAAATTCCATCATGTTCACTTTCTGGGTCTGCAAATACATTTACAATGCTCATGATTATCTCGTTAAACAAATGCGTTGTTGTTAGGTTTGTTTGAATCCAAGCCCAAGGATAGTTTTGCAAATCTGAAGGAAAGTTATATATGTTTTAAATACATTTAAAATTGAT
This sequence comes from Temnopleurus reevesii, assembly GCA_036244855.1. Taxonomy (NCBI): domain Eukaryota; kingdom Metazoa; phylum Echinodermata; class Echinoidea; order Temnopleuroida; family Temnopleuridae; genus Temnopleurus; species Temnopleurus reevesii. Next base: position 53,740 of record BQKZ01002699.1, on the reverse strand, counting down.
CATTACCAATTTCTATAATGAGTGAAACTAGGATACCAAGAAGTATAAGGTGCAGGAAGTAATATCTTAAAAGCAAATTCAGTTTCTAGATCACCTCAAAATATATTTTATAAAGATAAAAGAAATGTACAAATACTTGTAGGCAACAAATGGTAATTAACCCATGTTGTTATTATTTATTGAGACAGGGTTCTCAGAGAAGTGCACAATTAATGAAAATATCATAATACAACTGTATTAACTTTTAGCGCGCTTACAAAATCTCAGAATAAAAAAGTGAAGGATGAAAACATGATTTTACTCTGCTCTGATTTATATTGAGTATTTACTCTGTGTTCATACAGAGTAATTATTTTTTAATTATGGACATGACAAACATAAGAAATATATATATATTCACAAATCTGGATTGAATATTGAACATTAGGGTGACATCATGTTTCACTCTTGTAGTAACGTAACTTCACTATCTGTTCAGTGCAATGAACATAAATTGCAGTATGTTGATTTCTACTAACTTTCGACCTCAGACATGCTTGGTAGAACAGAAACGATTGTGCAATTTGCAACAAATTGTTTAGAAATTCATGAGAATTCACAGGGTGGCACCATTATATCGTTTATCAGGCAGCGAATTTCACAAATCAAATGGTCATTGAAATTAGGTCCTATGTGCAGTGATCATTAAATATTCAGTTCAAGGAATTCCTTGATTATCTTACTCACAACACTATTCATTGCACATGTTTTGGGCATCTACATGAAGATATTTTTTGTGTGTGCATAAGGTGGGATCTTAAAGGAAGAGTCTACCAAAAAATAATAATATTTTAACAGAAGCAGAAAAAATTGGTGAGTAAAACAAAAAAAGTTTGAAGAAAATCGGACAAGTAATAAAAAAGTTATGAATATTTAAAGATTGGAAAAAATGGGCAAATCAGTGAAAATTTCCAGAGATGTTGCCAATTTGATGACATCATGGGTGCACAACTAACTAGAGTTTTCATTATACAGTAAATATGGTGCAAAACGCATTATTTTTACAGAAAGTTGCGAAGTTTGTATGGATGTAAACATGCAAATAGTGGATGTACATATCTATCATAAAGATATCCTATGGTTAAAGGTTTGAGCAAATAATATTTTTGGGGAAAGAAGTAATATTTTATAACATTGATATGAATGTGCATGTAATAGATGGTCAGTTGTGCACCTGTGACATCATCAGTTGCCAATTTGTCTAAATATTCAAACATTCATAACTCTCTTATTAGTTGTCTGATTTTCCTGAAACTTTTTTTGTTCTGTTCATCTATTTTTTCTTCTTCTGTTTAAGAAATAAAATTTTGGGGTAGACTCTTCCTTTAAGTTACGCATACTCAGTGAAAAGGATAATAGAATCAAGTAGTCAAGCAGTTAAGAATGTTTAATTTTCTCATTTTATCCAGCCCTATCCGGATGAGGAATTGCCAGAGTTCAGGACAGGGCTATCAGACCTCTTCAATGCAACTGTCCCTCTTCATAACAGAGTCCTGGAGATAATGGCTAGAGGACTCAAACTAGAGGTGAGAAATCATAGGTTTGGTCATAATGCTTTCAGCAAAATGTACAGTATTTTTTTGAAATTTGTTGCTTAATTTTGATTTTTTTTTTAATGCAAAGATATTTGGAATCTATGCATTTGAAACTTCCTTCACTCATCCATTTCCTAATTTGTCTTTCTTTACATTTGAAATTTGTTTCATAAAGCTGTGTGTAGAATTTACCCTTTCTTTGACTCAGCGCCAGGGGTTATTGTCTGCAAGAAAGGTCACCAGTCGTTCATAGAATCATTTGTAGATCAACAACTGTTGATCATTTCTTTGGTGCAATTCAGCTTCAGGGGTTATCATTTTCTGCGAGAAAGGGTCACCAGTCGCTCGTAGAATTTGTAGATCTACACATAGCTTTAGGAAGCACAACCCTAGCGTAATGTTGTGGGGTCCAGTGTGTTATTTTATGTACTATTAATATTTTTGTATTTCAGGATCCGCAGTACTTCGTAGACAGACACAAGCTCATCGGGAGCAGAAAGAGCCACACCACACTCCGAACCCTCTACTACCCATCCCTAGCCAACGTGGAGGTGAAAGAGGACCAGGTCCGATGCGGAGAGCACTCAGACTACGGTGGGATAACACTGCTGTTCCAGGACTCGCAAGCCGGTCTAGAGGTTCGTAGTTTTGTCACCATAACATTCTACCGCACTAAAGCCTTTGGGAGACTCTTGCTTATGGTGATTAAAGTCAAAAGATTCAATTTGGAGTTTATTCAAATACTAGGACTACGGTGGGATATCACTACAGTTCCAGGACTTGTAAGCAAGATTAGAAGTTTGTATTTGGTGACACAACTTTTGCTGCGATGACAGTTTCCTGGGTGACGATAACACTGGTCTGTCTTAATTGTTACCTAGACGTAAGTGTAGGGTGAGAGTTGTGATGATTTTATGCTTCAGATTGATGTGCAGATGTGGGCTAGGGTTAGATTTAAGGTTTGGTTTGAAGTTTGGCTTGATGTCAGTATATTTCATCCATCTTTCAACCTTGGCCTGAACTCTAGATTAGACAAAACTGTATAAAGCTATAAATCAATCCATAAAGTTTTACTATGAAGGAAGCGCTATTTGTCAAAGATGTTTATTGTTCAGTCAAGGATAAAGAGAGACTTTGAAGATTACCCATGATGGTAAATATTTGCAGGTAGACTTCGTGCTTGAATATGTATGGATTCTCAATTATCTCATTTTCATTATGCTTTCAGTGTTTGTAGATGGGACCAAACATATTGAACAGAGCCATGCAAATATAGTATGAAAATTGTATTCTGTATTCATGATAAGTATTTACGTAGACCATGTTGAGTGAAGAAAAGGAACAAAACCTCCATCATTCGCCCCCTCTAGTACTGTTATTATGGTATTCATTAGGGTGGTGGACGAGCAAGAGAGAAATTAAAAATGCATTCACTCTCAAATTTGGAAATTTGTTCTCTTCTGTTATCAACATGTTTAGATTAAGAGAGAAAGAGAGTAAGAGAGAGCATCAACAAAAAGTAAACCAAAAAATTGCATAAAAATGCAACATGGTTAAACTCTTATTGTTTCGTTTTCTTCATTTTTCTTTAACAGGTTAGAAACATTCATTATAGATGAATTCAAGCTGCACCCATTGAAGGCACAGTGGTTGTGAACATTTGAGATGGATCTCGCCTATGTGTAAAGTGTTTTCAAGCGACCCAAGACACTGAAAGAGGGGAGAGCGAGAGAGATAGAGCAATGGAGAGATAAGAACAAGAGAGAAATTGCATAATTTCAATTTTGTTCTTCTTTCATCAACAGGTCTGGATTGTTTCTTACAAGAGTGAGACAGAGGAGAGAAAGAGAGAAAAGAAAAAAAATTGGCATAACATAGGTTGATTTTACAATTCTTTTTCATTTCATCTGCTTTGTCTTCTTCTCGTCCTCCTTCTTCTTCTTCTTTTTGCCATGAGAATGAGCAATGGAGAAATAGAATATGCATTAACCATTCAGTTTAAGTTTGTTCTTCTTTCATCAACAGGTTCTATAGATTTTTCCTGACAAGAGAACGGGAGAAAGAGACATGCTTTTAACTTTCTTTCTTTCTTTATGTAACAGGTTAGGAATATTCATGACAGGTGGATACAAGCCGCCCCAATAGAAGGCACGGTTGTTGTGAACATCGGACATCTTACTAATGTCAAGTGTTTTGAAGCAACCCAAAACACTGAGAGAGAGAGAGGGAGAAGGAGAGATGTAGAAAGAGACAGAGAGAGAGAGAGAGAGAGAGAAAAGATGCATTCACTGTTCAATTTTGTTTTTCTTTCATGAACCGGTTTTAGATTATTCGTGACAAGATAGAGAAAGAGAGTGAGAGAGAGCAAAAAAAGAACAAAATATCTGCATGAGAATAAATTTATTCTTGTTTTTCTCCCTTTCTTTCTTTTAACAGGTTAGGAACATTCACGACAGATGGGTACAAGCCGCACCCATAGAAGGCACAGTAGTTGTGAACATAGGAGATCTGATGCAGAGATGGACTTCAGACAAGCTCATTGCCTCAGTAAGTAAACATTGTAAAAAATCTTCAGAGTAATCAAAATCAATTGTTGTGTGATCTATTGGGAGTTCATTGAACGAACGTATTCTGTTTGTAGATCGTGATTAGTTTGCAATCGATAAACACCATCCGACAAACTCATTGCCTCAGTACGTACGCATTGTAAAAGTTTCAAATGAGGCAAAATGGATAGTTGTGTGATCTATTAGGGGTTCATTGAACAGACACATTTCGTTTGTATATCATGATTAGTTTGCAATCGATAAACATCATTGGACCAACTCATTGCCTTAGTGTGTACGCATTGTAAAAGTTTTTAAATGAGGCAAAATAGATAGTCGTGTGATCTATTAGGTGTCCATTGAACGGACATATTGTATTTGTAGATCGTGATTAGTTTGCAATCGATAAACATCATCAAACAAACTCATTTCCTCAGTACGTACGCATTGTAAAAGCCTTCAGAGTAAGCGAAATCAATTGTTGTGTGATCTATTTGGAGTTCATTGAACAGACATATTCTGTTTGTAGACCATGATTAGTTTGCAATCGATAAACATCATCGGAAAAGCTCATTGCCTCAGTGTGTATGCATTGTAAAAGTTTTCAAATGAGGCTAAATAGATAGTCGTTTGATCTGTTAGGAGTTCATTGAA